>CAUYSK010020611.1:0-21238 GCA_963575035.1 Avahi laniger
ATTACAGGCGTGAGCCACCATGCCCGGCCTATAAAGGAATCTTTAGTAGGACTTCCTTGTCAGGGGAACAGGAGAAGCTGCCTCAAATCCATCTCCCTGACTAAGAGATATCGTGAGCTTTTAAAATAAATGCCTTGGGTCAGGCCGTGGTGTATCTCACAGGGGGCTACATGTGTTGGGGGCAGGTTGTGGGGGATGGTGAATCTTGGCATCAAGAAGTCTGCTCTGGGGACTTCAGAATCTCTACTCCTTTGTCTTGTAGAAAATTCATCATTTTGAGTGTGGTGGCTCATGCCTATAATCCCAGCACTTTGGGAGGCTGAAGTGGGAGGATGACTTGAGGCCAGGAGATTAAGTCCATCATTTCTGGGAAACAACTCAAAGGGTCAAGTAGCTAGTTAAGAGAGAGGATTTTAAAAAACATACAGGGGTTCACTGAGCCAGTTACAGCTTTGGTTTCCTACTTCATCTTTCTTCTACCTCTCTCCACCTTTCATCTTCACCTCTTTTTTTTCCTGTCTTTCCTTTCTTCCTTGACTTTTTCCCAGCAAAATACTCAGTAACTTATAGATTGAGCGAGTGATATCTACCAGTCACCTTATTATTAAAAAGTACTATCTTGGTGTAAATAAACAAGTTTTTAACAGAAAAAAAGTTTTTATAAAAGAAAAAAAAACAAACAAAAATAACCATGATGTTGATAAAGATGACTTTTTTTTCTTTTGAGACAGGGTCTTGCTCTGTCACTCTGGGCTAGAGTACAGTGGTATCATCATAGCTCACAGCAACCTCAAATTCCTGGACTCAAGTGATCCTCCTGCCTCAGCCTCCTGAGTAGCTAGGACTACAGGAGTGCGCCACCATGCCTGGCTAATTTTTTTCTTTTTTTGTAGAGACAAGGTCTCACTCTTGCTCAAGGCTGGTCTCAAACTCCTGGCCACAAACAATCCTCCCACCTCAGCCTCCCAAAGTGCTAGAATTATGGACTTGAGCCACCATGTCCAGCCAAGATTATCTTCTTGACTAAACTTTAGTCAGGCTCTCCCGAACTTTTTTTCAACTAGACATCACTGCATTGTCTAATTTTGGCAAGAATCCTAATACAGTTTAACCAGAACCTCCCACCCCAACCTCCATGTCAAATCACCCTTGATATCTAATATCTAATTGGATTCCTCATTCTTCACCATCCCTTAGGGTGATTATTTGATCACCCTGGACTGCCTTCAGCAAGAATCTTGTTACATGGGTTAGTCAGAATCTCCCCTTACCCCTGATACTTTCTCTTAGTAATTTTTCATCCACTGACCTCCTGCCTGCTCCTTGGCTATACAATTCCCACTTGCTCATGCTGTATTCGGAATTCATCCCAACTTTATATCGAGGTCTCTTTTCCCCTATTGCAATAGTCCTGAATAAAATCTATTTTTTTCCCACTTTAACTACTGTCCAGCTCTGGTTTTCTTTGACAACATCAGCAAATAAGCTGCATACAATTTTTGCTCCAGTGGAATTATGGAAAATAGTATTTTTGGGTGATATCATGCTGTGCAGTGAGCCATGTTTCCCGACTTTTGTATAGGGACAGATGGGGAAGGAACTGACTTAGTTTTCAGCCCTTTTCGGATGGCTGAACTCATGGAAGAGGGAAAAAGAGATGTTGGGTCAGGGTCCAGGAGGAGACCCCAAACATCCATGGTGTCTTTTTCCTGCTGTAAAAGGGAATTGAGAAAACCTACTGTAGATTGTTAATGACAGGCAGTTGGAACTCTATGGTAGCATAAAATTTTTAAACTGTCATATTTTAATTTCTAATCTTAGGTTTTGGGATAAGTCTATCATAGGTTGTAAGTGGTAAGGCCTCAACATTTGAATGCCCAAGCCATACTAAATATATATACCTTATATATATGTGTGTGTGTATATATATGGAGACATGTATATACAAATTTATATATATCAATTTCTATCTATGTATTATTTATTTATTTATGATACTGAAAGAGCAATAAGAAGGAATACTAAGTTATTTTGTTTTAAGAGTGTGTCAATCTACTTCTGTCTAGAAAGTTAGAATACTCCCTATCCATAAAATCAGAGCTGTGCATCATTATTTTTGAAGATATTGAAAAATATTATATACCAGGCCCTGTTTTGTTTGCTTTTGATTTTTAGCAGTTTTTCTATGATGTGCCTAGATTTTCTTTCAAAACAAATCACCTTGGGGTTCTAAAATCTGTGGGTTAATTTCTTCTATGACTTTTATAAATTCACTATCCCTTCAAATATTGCTTTTGCCTAATTCGTATAACAGAGTAGTTGCCCCTCCTCCCATGCTGGGGCGAATATGTAACGGAAGAAATGGCTTGAAAAAACAACAAAGATGTTTTCTGTCTCTTTAAAACATCCCCCACTCCTTTTGGAGAACTATGACCTGGATCCCTGCCTCAGTTCAGTGGTCAGAAGGGGCAGGGGAATGTCTTTTGTCTTTTGTGCCACAGGAGATGGCTCAAGGGAATTGTCTGGGTGGAGGTCTGGAGATAGTCTTAGGGGGAAGAAGATGGAACTATGAGATCAGTCAGAACCTTTGAAAGCTCTGTACTTCTGCTCAGAAGGGGGGTTGCTGGTACTTTGAGATGGGAGTCTGCCAGCTTCCTCATTTGCTGGCAAATTAATAAACTCCTCTTTTTTTCTCCTCAAACCACTTGTCCTCCTTCTTATGATGCGACCTCAGGGACAAGTGCCAAACTTTTGGTAACATTCCCTCTCCTTTCTTCCAAATATAATGACACATATATTAAATCTTTTCATTGTATCCTTTATGTCTCTTACCCTTTGCTCTTACATTTTTCATCTTTTGGTATTTTCATTCTCATTTTTCTGACTTTATTGTTCAGGTCACTAATTCTCAGCAGTGTCTCATCAGTTGTTAAACCCATCCATTGTGCTCTCAATTTCTGTAATTATATTTTTCAGTTCTAGAATTTCCACTAAATTCTTTCTTGTATAGTTTCAATTCTCTGATGAATTCTACATCTCATAATTTCATTTTTTGAGCATGTTTGTTGTAGTTATTTGAAAGTCCAGGTTGGATAACTCTAATGTCTGGATTTTCCCTGAATTTATCTTTATTGTCTGATTTTTTTTCCACTTGGATTTTGATTATTTATTATCTTTTTGTTTGCTTGGTTATTTTTGATTGCATACTGGGCATTATGGATGAAAAACTGTCAAGACAATTTGGGGCTTGCTTATTCTAGAGGGCACTGAATTTTATCTGTAAACTAAAGACAGATAACCTTAATCCAATCAGGGATTGAGCTGATTTAGATTGTTTGTGAGGGCTGGTCTATTTCTGATTTATTTTTTGTACTTACCAGAGCCCCGCTATGTTGGTAGGCCTTGAAGTCAAACTTTTGACCTTTGAACCCCTGGGATTCTGGGTCACTCTGCTTACCTTCTCACCTGTCAGCTGCTTTTGTTTTTAGAACTAGCAGTTGCCTCAAGGAAAAAAATGTCCCTAAGATGCCTGGATCACCTGTCTTTATTTCTCTCCTTTTCCAGATCTTGGCCCCTCAAATTCTCACTGTCTTGCTAACTCTCCAATGCTGGATAACTCTCCTAACTGGAGAGTTATGGGAATGGGAAAATTGGTCCAAAACAACTCAGTTTGTCATTACCAGAAATGGAACCATATATTATCTCAGTTATTCCCCACAACACTTTTATAAGCAAAATATCATTATTATCCTCTTTCTATGGATGAGGAAAATTCTCAGAGAGGGTTAAATAAATTGTCAAGGTCACTTGAATAGAAAGTCATGGGGTTGGGAATGGAACCCGGGAAATCCTATTTGAGAGCCTCCTTCTTAATCTGCTTAAGATATATTCCCACTATATATGCTAATAACAAAGCTTATTTGTGTCTATTTCACCTGCTTTATTTCACGTTTTACTTTATCTTATTATCAATACCAAAATTACTTGTCCTATCCACGATGTCTAAATTATGTGTATTCCCCAGAACTAAACTGACACAGGATAAACTTTCAGTCATCAGACTCCTATTTTTTTCTTTTTTCTTTTGTTCTTGTTCTCTTTCACCCTCCCTTTCTCCCTTTTTTCCTTCCAATATGTAGTAGCTTCAATTGTGGAGTCATAAATCCAGTATCTGTACTGGGGGGTTAGCTTTATCTGGACTAGAAAAACTTTGGTTCAAGCCTCCATCCCAGATACTGCTGGAGTCTGGAGCTCTACCTGGCATTTCTAGCAAATATGCCTGCAGATGCCTAGAGGGTGTGTGTTCTTGTGGTTGCCACTCATTCTGATTTCCTGTTCCTGCTGAATTCCTTGTTCTCATGCATGTCTTGCTGTTTTTATCTCATTTTTCTGTCTCACGGCCTCTTGGATGTTGCATGTAGCCCTCATTTCTTTCACAAAGTTCCTCCAACCCAAACCTCTTGCATATAGTAGATGTTACCAGAAGTTTGGAACCCCATTGCAAATTAGAGATTGCTACACATCCTTGGGTCCTTTCCGTCGTGGGAATTTCTAACTTTCTTTCATAAGTTCCCAGACTTCCTCGTTCAGGTGGGCCTCCTGTCTCTCTCTGAACTTTTTTCTCTTCATGTTCCCCAAGTCTTTTCCTTCAGTTGGTAGCAAGCAGCCAACGATAAACTTCCTAATCCTGCAACGTACCTAGTGGAAACGATTTACCCTCTCTGTCTAAACCTTTCCCAGGGGCCCTCATCTTCCAACATCAAATATCTTGATACGTTTTGTTTCTAACTAAAAGAAAAGTTTTCTCTGTAAGAGAAATTCTGTCTTCCTTCGAAATTTCCTGGCTCAAAATACACTTTGCTTATAAAAATAACAGTTTTCTTCCTTCCTGTTACATCATCTATCTGGGACTCACATCCTTGCTATATCTTTTTATATTTTCTTTTGGCCTCTGGAAATAAGGTGACATATAGTATAAACATCTCATATTTATCCTGTTGGCATTTAACCCTTATTTGTGCATTATGTTCTTCTTTTAAAAATCAAATGAACTGTTTAGGATAAATGAATAAAATCACTTTTATTTTAATATCAAGTTGAAATCCAGACCATTCATTGTAAAGATGACTCTAAGATGAAACTATAAACTGAAACAATCAGGTTTCATAGCCCTTTTTATTCGTCTGCAGTCCTGTGTTTATGCTCCCCCAAGTGTGGAAGAGACTGTAGGGCAAAATAAAACAATGTTACGCGATTACGAACCCACACAGAGCCCAGAGCACAAGGTACTACATTGTTACTTCCCCGTCAATTGGATTTTCAGTTCACCTGGAATTGCTTCTCTCTCAGTCTCCCTGCCTTTCTTCCCTGCTTTCCTCTGCCCACCCTCAAGTTCTCTTCCACTCCCAGGGTGTCACCCTGGTTTACCAGGCAAAGTTGAGGCTTCCCAGGTGTTGTTCCTGGCTCCATACCGGTGGCTATGGCACCATGGAGTCTAATGGGCTGAGGAGGAGAAAGAACCACATCAGCGAAGGGAAAGAAAACCTCCTCCAGGCACCAGAGATTCGTGCACGATGTGGGTAAGTGGATTACGGTGGACTGAGGGAAGCAGCGAAACGAAAGCCAAGATCTGGCTTTACAGGGCTTTATCCATAGGAGGAGCTCACGGTCTGGTGTATATTGACAACATTCATTTGGGAACTTTGGGGAGTAGTGATCTTGTGTATTTGTTGGGGTGTTTGCATCTATCAAACGCTCCAGTTTTTGTAACATCCTAATGATTTTTCTCTCTCCACTAGTAATTACTGTGTAGGGTCCTAATTTTGCTCGGTGTCCAGACTGGCTTATTCCCCCAGGGAAGTGTCTATGTTTGCTATAATTGGATGATGCCACACAACCCACTACCGTTGCCAGATTTCATTATGACTTGGCGTCTCCTGTATTAATTTCCCCACTTTGGGGCTGTTTCGAAGCAAGTGAGGCCAATTTCCTTTTCAATAGCACAAATCTGGAGGCCCAATTTGAGCTGTGCGCTAAGTGGGTGCATTTGTGCAGCTCTGATTGACTGACAGTGTTCTCTTTGTTTGATGTGATTTTTTTTTTAAATGAAAGTGTGATCTTGAGAGGCAGCTGGCATTCACTGGGAGCCAGAGGACCCATCCTTGGAAAGCCCAGCAATACATTTGGGCAGCTGGTTTTACCCAGAATCATTTTTTTTTCTATCAGGTTGCTGGGGAAGGAGCCCACAGGTTTGCAGTTCTCAGGGTAGTGCCGTGCCTCTGCAGCTGACCCGGGTGGCCCTCAGGGTCTGGCCCCTGGAGGAATTTGGAGTCAGAAGGCTGTAGGAGGGTATGAATAGATTTACCAGATAAAATACAAGATGCCCAGTTAAATTTGCATTCCAAACAAATAAGTAATTTTTAGTATGTCTCATGCAATATTTGCCAAATACTTTTTCATGTAAGTATGTCCCTTGCAATTTCTGGGAAATATTGCAGGGTACATGCTTATACTAAAACATTATTCATCATTTATCTGAAATTCATATTTAACTGGGCTTCCTGTATTTTTATTTGCTAAATCTGGCAACCTTAGATTTGTATGACATGGAAAGGTAAGTGTAGTTGTGGTTACTGCAAAAAGCCAAGAAGAGGAAGGACTCAAATCCAAACGCAAGGAGGAAATAAGGATAAAATGGATCATTTTAAAAAGAAGAGCATGCCAATGGAAAACTCATTTAATTGGCACAAAAATAAAAATAAAAAACATTTCTCATGGGGACCAAGTTTGCTATTTTAGGCTCCCTAGCAACAGGAAAGTGGGGAGAGTTAGTTTTGTAAAGATTCATTTCCCCCATTAGACACTGGTGAATACCACGAAGCAAAAGCAGATGAAGCCCTCTGACTTGGCAGCGTGTAGGCCCATGGTTTGCAAACCTGTGTGTGCATCATACTTATCTGGAGCGCTTGTGACAACACGAATTGCTGAGGGCACACTGGATTTCTGACTCTGTAGACCTGGCCTGGGGCTGGGAATTTTGCATTTCTAATAAGTTTCCCAGTGATGCTGAGGCTGCTAGTCTGGGGACCACACTTCGGGCATCAGTAGTTTAAACCTGTGCCATCTATGACAGCGGCCACTAGTGCTTGAAACATGCCTAGTCCAGACTGAGATATGTTGTAAGCGCAAAAACACATCAGGTTTTTAAGACTTAGTATGAGAAAAGAATGTACAGTACCTCCTTAGTAATTTTAAAACATTGATTGTCAATTTAAAATATTGATTTGATAATATTTCATGTCAAAATGATAATATCTTAGATATATTGGGTTAAATAAAATATATTATTAAAATTAATTTTACCTGCTTCTCTTTTTTTTTTTTAAAAAAACCAGCTACTAGAAAATGTAAAATTACATGTGGATCACATTTGCAATTTAACTGGACATCTTATTAACTGGACTTATATTATTATAATGTTTCTATTGAATGGTGCTCTTTTAGGCCATCATTTGGGACTGAATCTGGGCATCTGTGAGTTACTGTGAGGGAGATAGGTACAAATGCTTTTAACCTATTTTTGTGACCTGTTATTGAGCTTAGTATCCCTTCTAAGATTCACTAAATTCTCTCTCGGGAATATTTTCTAAAACTCTAACAATGTTCCGGCATCCTGGTGCTTGATGCAAGTGTGATTTGTGGAGAGCCCTAGCAGTGGCAGGGCAGGTTGTAAATGTCAGGCTTTCTCCTGCGGAGGTGCAAGAGGTGACCAGCCATCACTCCTGCTCAGAAGGTCTCTGTTCTACCTGTCACAGGAAGAAGGTCACCACCAGAAGGTGACTGCTTCTGCTCCTTCAGTTGCCTCCTCGCCCTGTTTTGGCTGGATTGGAAAGAGAACCAGTGATGGTGGAATCTATAAATAAACACAGGAGGCATAGTCCCTAAGGGGCCCCCTTTTCCTTCTTTTTTCTGTGCAGTCAAAAATCAGCAAGAAGCCTTGGTTCAGGTCTGGGTTCTATAGCTAATAAGGACATGTTGAACTTGAACAAGATTAGAAAGAAAGCTTCAGAGAAGGTTAAAGCATCAGAAAATTGAATTTCTGACAAAAGGTCAGTGTTGGACTATTTCCTTTGGAGAAGAAAAGCCTTGCAGTATCTGAAAGGTTACTTTACAGAGGTTGTAGATAATTGTTTTGCCTCTACCAAGAATAAAACTGGTGGAAAAACATTTATACTGCTACACAGGGGATTTGGTTTTCAGGCACAGAAGAATTTCCTGACATTGGAAAATAGTTTATCATTGGAAGACTTTCCGTTATTGTCTAACCAGGCCTTTCTTTCAAATTTCTTGCCTGGACTGCAATGGCATTCCCAGGTGATTTTCATTTTCTAGTTGTGGGATCAGGAATTGTGCCCTGAGATGCAGGGAAAGATGTCAGGGAAAAGACGCCAGAAGGTATACCTTTGTACCTTTTATGCCAGACTGTTGGTCTTTGCCCAATTTCTGATTCCCAACCTGTGTAATATTGCCTCTTGCAATTGATTATATTTAGTTGTCCCGGTTTTTAGTTTAAAACATTAAGTTAGATAAAGCAGAAAAGGAATTTATTAGAAGATTTTAACCAGTGGTAGACTGGAGTCACTGTAAGCTGCAGGGCCAATTGTTAGATTCTCGGGAACTTGTGTGAACTGGTTGACACCACATTGGTAGGTGAAATCAGCCAGGGTAGGAGTATTTACACCACAGAAATTGACAAACAATATAGTTTAGAGCCCGCTGCCCCATCTTCACTTTGGAGAGCCTGTTGTTAAACATGAGCCCATATGTGGTTGGATGTTAGGTAGCACAGCAAATGCTTCCTGTGCTCACATTATATCCCCTTGGACCATCTCTGATTTTAGCTGTGCCTGTAGTGTTAGTTCTGTTGCACACAGATTGAAGCCCACCCAAAGTGTCCTTTGTCTCTGTGCTCTTTTCTGACTCAGGGCTTCTCCTGAAGCCACAGAGTTTGCAGAGCTCTTACATAGGGTAGCCTGAAAGCATTGGGGAGTCAATGCTTCAGGTGCAAATCTCAAATGAAGGCTGCAAGCTACAGGGTAGATGCCTCAGACACTTATCCTTTGGTGAGGGAATTTTGCATTCTGTTCTGCATGATTCTTCAGTGGGTACCCACTGAGCCCCTGTTACTCATACTTATTAATGTTTCCTCCTCCTCTGTCTTAATCTCCTCTTTCCTTTACTCCTGACTCCTGGGATCCCCAAGTAATCTACCTACACCCCTATCGTAGCCTTAGACTCTGCTTCTGTGGGTATTTGAACCAAGGCAGTTAGCTCAAAAGGTCCCTAGGAGGGCCGGAAAACTGGGCTGGGAGACCACATATCCAGAAATGATGCCTCAAGTCTTCCAAAGCTGGTTCATTGGCAATACCGCTGCTGCCTCCATTGGGCCATAGAAATGTTGCTGTTGATCCTGAACACTAAACGTTATGGCTAGAAGTTCTGCCACTGCCCCTTGGAAACCAGACATAGTTGCCTCTACTCTTGACAGATGCCACTTGAATGTCTAATTAAAGCCCAAGGTGAAGGTGTGTGTATCTTATTGGTGGGCCCTAAATCATGTTTTATTTCTAGCTGTAAGGAATGTTGGAAAGCAAATGTTTCAGTCATTTATTGCTGTGTAACAAACTACCCCAAGATGTAGTGGCTTAAAAACAACTACGCTATTGGCTCATGATCATATGATTAAGCAGACTGGATTGGGCTTGGTTGGCTGGTTCTTTCACCTTTCTCTCCTGGGGTCATTCACGTGGCTGCACCATCTGGCCACTGTCCTGGGCCTCAGTGGCCCATGGTGGCCTTATTTACATGACTGGTGGTTGGCCTTGCTTTCTGGGCCTGTCTTTCTATGTGGTCTTTCACCCTCAAGGAGACTAGCCTAGGTTTCCTCACAAGGAAACACTGAGTTCTAAGAGAACGATATTGGGAATTGCAATGTTTTTTGAGGCCTAGGTTCTAAAGTCTCAAAACACTACTTATCCCCAGACTCAGTGGGTAAGGAAATAGACAGATGTCAACTCCTGGTGAGAGGAGAAGAAAGTCACGTTGCAAAGGGCAAATGGAATAAGAGGATTGTTGAGGTCATTTTGCTAATAATCTGACACAGGAAGCATCTGACTTCCACAGTGGGAAATGAGAATTCATAGGGTGGAGAATTCCCCACATGTAGAAAGGGTGTTCCAAGGTACTGGATGAGTCAAAGGAGTGACACATGTTCACAATAACTGACTTTGTCCTGGGGGGGTGATTGTATCTCTCCTTCTTACCCCCCAGGTCCCTCAAGGGCTGCTGGCCTCCTGGAGGGACTCCTTCCTGGTTCTAGTCTCACAAGTGCATGGCCAGGGGAGGACTGGGCCTGGCCTTGTGACCCAGGTGGCCCTGAGTGGAGGCACCACAGATACTGGGCAGGACTGAAGTCTGATGGTAGGTTTCACATTTGGATAATTGAAATGAGAGTTCTCAACAAGGCATTTTTGAAGGAACACACTGATTTGTATAAGCATGTACTGTTTATCAGCATTCAGTAATTCAAAAAATATTTAAATACTGACAATATATTCTTAGAATCTGACCAAGGCCTGAAGTGGTGATAAATCTTGCTTAAATTCTTGATTTTCCTCAAAGGAGAACATGACGATTAGATAGGAAGAGGAAAGGAAACAAGGAAAGGAAAGCTAATGCTTACTGAGGGCCAGTGTCGTGGCGAGCGTTAGGCTGAGCACTGGCCTGTGCTTGGACTTCTCTCTCTGTGAACCAGGGAAACCAAGGCTCAGAAAGTTTGCACAATGTGACCAAGGTCATATAGATAACAAGGCTACATGACAGTGAATCCAGATTCAAGTTCGTCTGGCTCCAAAATCTACTATTTAGGTACCTACTGTGCTTTCTATCCAAATGTAGAATTTCAGGGTCTGCTGAAAATTTCTTTAAAGAGGTGAATCACATCCTGGTGTGTTTGCTATTTAAGGGCTTGTGCTCTAGCATTGAGACAGACCTGGACTTTCTAATTCTGATTCTGCTATTTAGGAACTCTGATGTCAACTTCCTAGATCCTCAGTTTCTTCCCCTGTGAGACGGGGTTCATAATGATAGGAACTGTATAATATTGTCAAGCATTTAGCATGGTACCTCTAGCCAGTAAATTATAGTAATACCAAATGTTATTGTTAATATAACCATTAGCAATTAGTTTCTATTATAGAATATGCTTTATTCTCTGTTTATACTATTCAGCCAAAATAAAAAAATGTTGTAGATTTACTTTTTGGGGCAATTATAGGTGCTGACAATGGTACAATTGATGGATTTACACGTAGATAATTTGATTTGGTTATTAGGTACTTAAATTCTTGTTGAAATGAATTGTGAAAAAAAACCCTGAAAGCACTATTTCAGCTGTTTAATGATATGTTTAGTAGAGATGTGATAATGACCGAATTGGATTAATTATGGAGTCTTTCGATGGATTGTTTAGTATTAAATTTGCAGATATCTTTTCAGATAAGTCCAAGTGTTAGGTGAATGGTTTAAATTTCAGGTTTACCTGTAGCAGCATGAGAGATGGAACAGGTCATTTTCCGAGGAGGGACTTGCAAAAGCAAATACCTTGGGTCTTCCAGGATGTGGAAGTTGATATCATCAAAACTGCAGAGAATGGAGAAGGAAGGGTTGTGCATCACTGATTTACATTTATTTCTCTGTTTGCAAAACTCACACGGGGCTTTGTGTGAAATGTTCTGCATAATCATAATCATCAATATCTATTTAAGGCTCACTGGTTTCCAGGCACCGTGCTAAGTACTTTACATGTATTATCTTATTTATTCCTTGCATTAAACCCCTACCAGTAGAAACCATTAGCTGATCCATTTCTAAACACAAAGAAACTGAGACTGAGAGCCTAAGTAGCTTATTCAAGGTCCCACAGCTAGAAAATGGTAGGATGGACTTAAACCTAGGCAGACTGCAGAGCTCTTGCCCTTAGCCTAACTGAAATTTGTGAATGAAAGCCCTTTGTCAGCAATGAGATTCCTGTTGGCTGAGGAATAAGGGAAGATATTCAGTATGTATCAAGCACAGTTTAATGTCTATACTTAAAAGTGGCCCCTTGCTTTCTTGCTCTTGAGAGAGAGAAAAAGCCAGACTTCCTGCTGGCTATGAACAAGGAGACATGTAGCCTAACTGCTATTGGCAGCCGCCCACAGAAGGGAGGGGAGCTGGCCTTAGGCTGAAGCCGGTACTGCAAATAGTGCAGTGGAGAAATGGGAAATTCCTGGGCCTTTGATGACGTCATTGGACTGACCCAGAAGTCTGCTCTGTTTCTGGACTTTGGCTAATATTATCCATTTCCTTATTGACTGTGGCAGAGACAGCTAGTTGCCTCTCCAACATCATTCTTTCCTTTAACCAAACCCCAGTTTTGTCCAGGGTGGCCATTGTCAGTTAAAACCTTGTATTTCTCAGCCTCTTTTGTGTGGGGTGACCCTGCAACATAGTCCTGGCCAAGGAGATATAAATAGAAATCCCTGCCAGGCATTTCTAGGAAAGTTGTGCTTTTCTATTTTATTTTTTAATTTTTTCTTTCTTTCTTTCTTTCTTTCTTTCTTTCTTTCTTTCTTTCTTTCTTTCTTTCTCTCTCTCTCTCTATCTCTCTCTCTCTTTTTTTTCTTTTCTTTTCTTTTCTTTTCTTTCAAGAGACAGGGTCTTGCTATGTTGCCCAGGCTAATTTTGAACTCCTGGCCTCAAGCAATCCTCCCACCTCAGCCTCTGGAGTGGCTGGGATTGCAGACAGGAGCCACCACACCCAGCTAATCCTTTTCTGATATAGGTACTACTACTTCTTCCTTCCTGATGCCTGGCATGCCAGTGGTTGTAATTGGATGCATGAGAAAAAACCAAAAGACATGCAGAGAGCTGGGCTCCGAGCTGCCAGGGTAATGCCAGGAGGCCTTACCTTCTTATTATGTAAGAGAAAATAAAACCCCATATGTTTAAGCCAGTGTTTCCCTGTCTTTGGTATTTATATACAAGTTCAATTCCCAACTCAGAAATTGAAATCTTGCATTGATGTGAATCCTTTCTTGGTGTTCTGGTTATTTATTGCTGCACAACAAACCATCCCAAAACTTAAGGCTTTATGACAACTGTTTTATTGCTTTTCTTTTTTCTGAGGGTTGGAAATTGAGACAGGGCACAGTGGAGATACCTATTCTCAGCTCTAGGATGTTTCAGGCCTCAGGTGGGAGGACTCGAATGGATGGGGACTTGGGCATTCAAGGTGGTCTCTTGATTCACATATCTGGCGCTTAGTGATGTCCCCACATGTCCTCTGTCTCCATCAGCATAACCTGGTCTTCTTAGACGGTGGGCTCCATGAGAAAGAAAGCAGAAACTGCCAGTCCTTTCAAAGGCTGTGGCCAGAACTGGGACTGTGTCACTTCCACCCTATTCTGTGCTCAGAGCTTCCCAGAAGGAAAGGAATAGAGGTATAGACATCACTTCCTGATGGGAGGAGGGAAGAAATTGATTTTGGCTATCTTTGGAGACAAGCCATCCCACTTGGTACATTGGGAAGGATTTGTGGGTTTGTAGGCAACTCCCCTTTTTCTTTTAGATATAAAGGATAGTCTTTGAATTTATCATGTATCTGCAAAGTGTTCAGTGCTTCATTGTGGGTTGTGCACTGCTGTGTGGCTCTTCATGTTTTTCATCATCAGGAACAATTAAAAAGTCGCCATTTGCCAAGGCACCTTTGCAAGGTTGGCAGAGAAGACAGTCATGTGGGAAGGCAGGAGAACGCCAGTGGAGTGTATGGAATAGGGGATCAGGATGGGGGTGGGAGTGAAAGTAGCCTTTCATTAAGAGGGAGAGCGATCATTTAGAATCAAGCGTGTTGGAATGAATTAATGATGAAAGAACCTGCTAGTTGCTACCTAAGCCCAGAAATAATGGGGACTTGGTGGACATCTAAGAGAAGTTGAGTCAAGGGGAGTTCACTGATCACCTGCCACCAGCCAGGTACTGTGCAGCTGTGAACACGGCAGATGTGGGGCTCTTTATAGGTTCAGTAAAGAAATGGGGTCTTCAGAGACAAAGAGGTCAGAATCACTTCCAGTTATGGGGAATCTAATACATGAAAAATTGAAGTAAATCCCAGAGTTTTATAAACTATAGTATATTTCAGTGTTTGCATTTAACAAAGGAATGCTTTGAACATCAAAGCCCTAAACAAACAAACCCAAATCAGACCAAGCTAGTGACTGCGTATGACCTCATGTGAAGGAAGAATCAAAGTGTCCCCACAAATCCTTGGTGGAAGGCCTCACAGATTCTGGAACCTGAGGGTTATGTGGGGGTAGAAGGTATTGTAGGTGAGTAGGGTCAATAGGGATCAGGACATGACTGACATTGTCCAGGGAGCAGCCATCCTGGTGGACTCCTCTGCCAGGGGGGACCTGAGCCAGGGCTTGGTTGAGACTGATTCAGGTGTTAGCACAGGCTGACCATGAGAGACCCTACAGACAACCTCGTGACAGAGCTGGAGAGGACTCTGGGAGAGGACACTCATGGCTGGGATTAAACTTTTATAAAGCCACCAGGCACTGAGTTCCTCTTTATGTCACTGACCACAGAAGTGTTCTCAGTTTCTGCTGCCAGGCACTGGGCAGGAGCCTTTTCCTACACGTGGTGTAGGGAAGCCAGGGGAGGTCAGGAACCCTCTCTAAGTTTGTTTGCTATTGATCAATCCTAAAAAGGGATGAATGTATTTGTTTATGTGCTTGGTTATTGGTGGGGGATATCTATTTTTGGTATCAATTCTTCTTCAGGTTTAAACTAGAAATTTTGTGCTCACCCATAACATGTCTCTCTTTTTAAAAATTTTTATTTTTTACTGCCTCTCTGAAGGGAGCAAATAGGGAGATTAATTGATGGGGAGATGCTTGGATGGACACAGGTTGAGGTTCCCGGACTGGACAAAAGATGCCGTGGTGAGGGTGTGGGCAGATCAGTTGGGATTAGGGCTGCCCTGCCAACCACTGGCTGCATGGGATGGTTTGTGCTTCCAAGAAATGGGTCCTTTTGGCCAGGCCCCCAATCCTTTAATGTGCATTTGGTCATGTTGAGGAATAAGACAGATGGACCAGCCTTGAACCAAAATGGAGGAGATGGTTGCTGATGTTTGTGTGTCAACGAGGGAACCATTGTGAGGCAAGTCTGCGCCAGCTTCTGTCATGGTACTAGGCCTCACGGAAGCCCAGGGAAGGTTGGAAGAGGGTCTGGGAAGGGCTGCTTACGTCCCCTGTATGAAGAAGGGCAGCTTATTGCTTACCTCTCTTTAGCTTGAAAGAGCGAAATAGATTCATTTTTGGAAAGATGGTCTAGAACTGGGGTTGGCCCAGGGGCCACATCATTGCGGAAGGCGGAGGGGTGTGAACAGGGGAAATGCTTTCTTTGAAAGAACAAGCCCAACTGCTTACATTTCCACCATTAGAGATGCATTCCTTTGACCCTTCAAGTTTTTCCAGCTTCATGTCTTTTACTGAAATGCAACTACCTCTGAAAGTTTTGGTATTTTAAATCTGTTCCTCTCTAATTGCCATGAGCAGTGGTATGGGGAAGTCCCCACAGGATCAACATAATGCAGTCACCTGCCCCAGAAAATGTTGCTATTTACCTGGTAAGAAATGTACAGTATTCTTTTCACATTAAAATGAGCCCAGAGGTAGTATGACATGGCACACAACATTCACATGAGTGTTTAAGATGCATCTTTGAAGAACACAGAATGCTGTGGTTCAGGGTCAGCTTCCTTTGTGTCAAGGAATATGCATTGTTAGGTTTATGTCATTATGAGTTATTATATCTTAAATTAATTCTCTGCTGAGACCAGAGCTTTGTGGGGATATTTCACAGACCATGGTGGCAGTGGGATGGGAGTGTCAGACTGAGAGTTGCCTAAGTAAAAGATGTTAGGGGAATGATTCTTATTTTTCCTTTTGTCATCTGAGGTCAATTTCACTGGCTTTCTTAGGGCTAGTCCAGACTAGGACTGTGTGTTAGTTTTCAAAAGCCCAATTACCTGGTATTAACTGCAGGCATACCTCAGAGATACTGCATGTTTGGTTCTAGACCACCACAATGAAGTAGATATCACAATGAAATGAGTCACACTTTTTTTGGTTTCCCAGTGCATGTGAAAGATATGTTTACACTATACTGTAGTCCATTACATGGCAATAGTATTGTGTTTAAAAAAACAATGTACATACCTTAATTAAAGATACTTTACTGCTAAAAAATGCTGATGATCATCTGATCCTTCAGTGAGCCGTAGTCTTTTTGCTGGTGGAGGGTCTTGCCTCGATGTTGTTGGCTGCTAACTGACCAGGCTGGTGGTTGCTGAAGGATGGGGTGGCTGTAGCAATTTCTTAAAATAAAGCAACAATAAAGTTTGACACATCAATTGACTCTTCCTTTCACAAAATATTTCTCTGTAGCATGTGATGCTGTTTGAGAGCATTTTATCCACTGTAGAATGTCTTTCAAAATTGGAGTCGATCCTCTTGAACCCTGCCATTGCTTTATCAATTAAGTTTATGTAATATTTTAAATCCTTTGTTGTCATTTCAACAACGTTCACAGCATCTTCACCAGGAATAGATTCCATCTCAAAAGACAACTTTCTTTGCTCACCCATAAGAAGCAACTCCTCATCTTTTCAAGTTTCATCATGAGATTGCAGCAATTCAGTCACATCTTCAGGCTCCACTTTTAGTTCTGGGTCTCTCGCTATTTCTACCACATCTGCAGTTACTTCCTCCACTGAAGTCTTGAACTGCCCAGAGTTATCCATGAGGATTGGAATCAACTTCTTCCAAACTCCTGTTATTGTTGATATTTTGACCTCTGTCCATGAATTTTGAATGTTCTTAGTGGCATCTAGAATGCGATCCTTTCCAGAGGTCTCCAATTGACTTTGCCCAGATCTGTCAGAAAGTCAAAATTACTCCTTGATCCATCAGCTGTAGAATGGATGTTGTGTTAGCATATATGAAAACAACACTGATCTTCTTGTACATCCCCGTCACAGTGCTTAGGTGACCAGGTGCATTGTCAACAAGATGTAATATTTTTAAAGGAATCTTTTTTTTATGAGCAGTAGGTCTCAACAGTGGACTTAAAATATTCAGTAAACAACAATGCTATAAACAGATGTGCTATCATCTAGGCTTTCTTGTTCCATTTCTATAGCACAGGCACAGTAGATGTGGCATAATTCTTAAAGGTCCTAGAATTTTTGGGATGGTAAATGAGCATTGGCTTCAACTTAAAGTCATCAGCTGCATTATCCCCTAACAAGAGAGTCAGCCTGTCATTTGAAGCTTTGAAGCCAGGCATTGACTTGGACTTCTCTGTAGCTCTAAAAGTCCTAGATGGCATCTTCTTCCAATAGGAAGCTGTTTGTCTACATTGAAAATCTGTTGTTCAGTGTAGCCACCTTCATCAGTGATCTTCTGGATAACTTGCTGTAGCTTCTATATCAGCACTTGCTGCTTCACCTTGCACTTTAATGTTATGGAGATGGCTTCTTTCCTTCAAGCTCATGAACCCCAACCTCTGCTAGCTTCAAACTTTTCTTCTGCAGCTTTCTCACCTCTCTCAGTCTTCATAGCATTGAAGAGCATTAAAGCCTTGCTTTGGAATAGGATTTGACTTAAGGGAATGTTGTGGCTGGTTTGATCTTCTATTCAGACCACTCAAACTTTCTTCATATCAGTAATAAGACTATTTTGCTTTCTTATCATTCATGTTTTCTCTGGAGTAGCACTTTTAATTTCCTTCAAGAACTTTTCCTTTGTATTCAGAACTTGGCTAACTGGTGCAAGAAGCCTAGCTTTCAGCCCATCTCAGCTTTTGGCGTGCCTTCCTAACTAAGCTTAATCATTTCCAGTTTTTGAATTAAAGTGAGAGATGTGCAATCTTCCTTTCACTTGAACACTTAGAAGTCATGATAGGTTTAGTCATTGTCTTAATTCCAATATTGTTGTGTCTCAGGGAATAGGGACGCCAGAGGAGAGGGAGAGAGATGGGGGAACAGCTCGTTGGTGGAGCAGCCAGAACACATACAACATTTATTAATTAAGTTCCCTGTCTTATATGGGCGTGGTTTGTGGTGCCCCCAAACAATTAAAATACTAACATCAAAGATCACTGATCACAGATCACCATAACTGATATAATAATAATGAAAACATTTGTAATATTGTGAGAATTACCAAAATACAGCACAGAGACATGAAGTCAGCACATATTGGAAAAATGGTGCCAATAGACTTGCTTGAGGCAGGGTTGCCACACACCTTCAATTTATAAAAGATGCAATATCTGTAAAGTACAGTAAAGCAAAATGCAATAAATGTATTCGAATACATATATGTGCTATTTATTTTTTGGTTGGCTTATTAGCTTAATTTCTCTCTTCCCCCTTTAGAATTTCAGAATCTATTGTCTGACCACAGGCCTCTCTTTTGTGGGATGTTTTTTGTGTACTTGGCCATTACCTGGGTGGCTGACCTGGGGCTCATTAATTCTGATACCTTGACACCTCATAGATGCTGATTATGCTAATTGTAAGTACCCCTTACAGCCTAGATTCTATTTGTTCCTTTCTGCTTTTTAGTTAAAACCTTGGGGGGGACTGATTTTATCATGTTGCTCATTTCCATTTTTCATTGCTTTTCATTATTTCTGTGGTAGACACAGAGGCAGGCTGAAAAACGTGTGTTACTATTTTTAACACAATCTAGGAAAATTCAGAAGAAAAGACAACATCGGCATGATTTTTATGGAAACCTGTACAGGCCTTCATTTTCCCTATGTTATTTATTTATTTTTTTTAAGACAAAGCCTTTGGAGAGTCTGAAAAAATTTAAAAATGTAACAAAACAAAAATGCCATATCTGCTCAAATATTCTTGAGCACATGGTGTGAAAACAAAGTGACACAATCACTTACTCTAACAGATTTCCATACGTTGCTAAATACCATAACAAATTGGCTACAAACATGACTCTAGGAAAGAGAAGGGATTTGGGATACTTGGATTGAACAACAAAAGCAACAATCAACAAACTGTTAATGACTGACTGATCGATGAGATGGAAAATAGACGATTAGAGAATGAAAGCTGAGGAATGTAATGAAATAGGGCAGAACTAAAATGGGCAGTGGTTCCCAGCTCATATTCATTTTTAAATTACTATTTTTTGGTTGTTCAGTACTGTGAATAGGGCAAGGTGGGATGCTGTCAACCAGAGATAAGGAACAGAGGTGTTGGCGTAGAGGTGCTGTGGTGCAGAGCCAGGAACTCGATGATAATAGTGTGTTGTGAGTGTGGTTTCTTGTGTATTTTTTTTCCTCTGTAATTTTATTTTATTATTATTTTTAAACAGCTTTATTGAGCTGTAACAGATATGCAATAAACTGCACCTATTTCTTTATGCAATTTGATGAGTTTAGATACATGCATATACCTGTGAAACCATCACCACAATCAAGGTAATAGACATATCAATCACCTCCAAAAAGTTTTCTTCCATTATAATTTTTAATTTTTTTGTTTCTGATTATTGGGATTATAGGTTCTCATTTTATTTCTGAATGTTATGGGGGAACAAATGTTTTGGCTACATGAATTGCTTTTGTACAGTTCAAGTCAAAGTTGTAAGTGTGCTCATCACCAGATAGTGTGCATTGTACCACTTAGGTTGATTTTACTCATCCCCTCCTCCATCCTCCTCCTTGCTTAATTTCCACTGATTTTTACTTCCATATGTGCACATGAGTGCCAATCAATTAGTTTCAATTTAATAGTGAGTACATGAAGTGTAGTGATACTTCACTTAGGAGAATGGTCTTCAGTTCCACCCAGGTTGTTATAAAAGGTACTAGTTCACCATGTTTTTATGGCTGAGTAATACTCCATGGTGCACTTATACCACATTTCATTAATCTACTCATGAAAAGATGGGGACTTGGGTTGATTCCACATCTTTGCGATTGTTAATTGTGCAGCAATAAACATTTAAGTGCAAGTGTCTTTTTAATAAAATGGCTTTTTTTTTCCTTTGGGTAAATATCCAATAGTGGGATTACTGGATCAAATGGTAGGTCTACTTTTAGTTCCTTGAGGTATTTCCATACCACTTTCCATAGAGGTTGTACTAGTTTACAGTCCCATCAGCAGCGTATAAGTGTTCCTTTGTCTCTGCATCCATGCCAGCATCTGTTTTGGGACTTTTTGATAAAAGCCATTCTCACTGGAGTTAGGTGGTATCTCATTGTGGTTTGGATTTGCATTTCCTTGATGATTTAGAGACGTTGAGCATGTTTTCATGTGTTTATTGGCCATTAGTCTATCTTCTTTTGAAAGATAGCTTCTGTTCATGTCTTTTGCCCATTTTTTTATGGGGTTGTTTGATTTTTTCTTGATGATTTGCTTGAGTTCTTTGTAGATTCTGAGTGTTAGCCTTTTATCAAATGTGTAGCATGCAAATACTTTCTCCTATTCTGTAGGTTGTCTATTTACTGTATTGATTGCATCCTTGGCTGTGCAGAAACTTAATTTAATCAAGCCCCATTTATTAATTTTTGTTGTGATTGCCTTTGGGGTCTTCTTCATAAATTCTTTGCCTAGACTGATATCTACAGGAGTTTTTCCAACTTTCTTCTAGAATTCTTATAGTTTCATGCCTTAGGTTTAAGTCTGTTATCCATCTTGAATTAATTTTGTCAGAGGTGAGAGGTGCAAATCCTGTTTCATCTTCTACATGTAGCTGTCCAATTTTCCCAGTGCCATTTATTGAATAGAGATTCTTTTTCTTTTTCCCAGTGTATTTTTTTTGTTTTGTATGCTTTGTCAAAGATTAGATGGCAATATGATTATGGCTTTATACCTGGGTTCGCTGTTCTGATCCTTTGGTCTATGTCTCTGTTTTTGTGCCAGTACCATGCTGTTTTGGTTACTATAGATTTGTAGTATAGCTTAAAGTCTGGTAAAGTACTGCCTCCCCATTTGTTCTTTTTGCTTAAGGTTGCCTTGGCTATTCAAGCTCTTTTCTGTTTCCATATGAAGTGTAGAATTATTTTTTCTAGATCTTCAAAAAATGATGTTGGTATTTTC
>CAUYSK010020613.1:0-15243 GCA_963575035.1 Avahi laniger
AAAACTCATAAATGCCTGTTGGATTAGTCACCGTGCAGGGGAGTGTTTAAAAAGAAGATCTGACATCTTCTCCTCTGCTTTTCCCAAGTTGTTTGTGAGCTGGGTGCAGAACAGAATTAGCCAAAGAAGGTTCTGGATGGCTTGAGACGAAGTGGCAGGAAAAAACCAAAACAAAACACACACAGCTCATGACGGCGTAGGTCAGGGAGCACGCAGGGTGAGGTGGGGCGGCCTGGCAAGACGGGGGCCGGGGACGGGCAGACAGCCTGTGCTCCCAGGGATGCCACACTGGCCTCCGTGCCCCCGGCACCGCCCTGGGACTGAGCCGTAACTCCGGGAAGCAGCTGTCAGGACACGCTGTTCCTCCCGGCGTTTGTTTTGGTCTGTTTCGGATGGTGTCTTGAGGACAGCTAATGCATCTGTCCCGGAGGCCCCTTCTGTGCTTGGGTTTCCCACTCCCGACCCCTGGGAGGTGGGCACAGGGACACAGCTCTGGCCTGGGGACAGGGGTGCCCACGAGGCCCCTGTGATCACATATGGGACCTGCGCCTTCCCCGGCCCCAGCCCGTACCCCAGGCTAAAGGCCACATCAGAGACCTCATCTTACTCCAATCACCTCTCCTGGGACTTGTCCTTAGACAAAATTATTTTAAGATGGCAGCTTCGTGACATCCCATGGGGGAAAGATGCCACAGGCCTTCTCTCGGGCATGGAGGGTAGAGATTATCCCTGACCAGGAGTTTGGTCTGGAAGCAGGGGACCAGCAGGTGACACAGTGCCCAGCCCATGGGCCAAGATGTGCCATCCGCAGAGTATCAGAAGGTGGCGGGGGACTGTTGGGCTCTGTGACGTCCAGAAGACACAAGGACCCCCCCACCGGGTCCTGTCATGGCTTCCCCAACGGAGCCGTCCGAGCAGACGTCCTTTTCACATTGATTTTTTTTTTAGGCTTTAAAAGACAAAGTACTCACAGCTTCATAGCACCAGTCTTTGAGAATGTCAAGTTCTCCTGAAATCATGGCCTAAAAAGGGAAAGGAAAACGTAAGTGAGAGAACAAGGGAGCGTCTGCGGCAGGAGAACTCTCGAGAAGTCTCCCGTGAGGGGGCCCCGCTTCAGAGACCCCCAGTCCCCAGCCTCTGGGGTCCTGGGGAGGAGACTTTGGACACCAGTGGCCCTGGCCACCTCCTAACCTCTGGGGACCGCAGCTGGAGGAGGGGCCAGCTGCGGGAGCCCGGGATGGGGCCAGATCTGGCGGAGGTGGGAGGCACCAGAGCAGGGAGCGGAGCGGGAAGGAGCCAGGTGCCCTTGGGGACAGCTGCCGGCAAAGCCAGGGGCCCAGAACGTCCCTCGGCCGCCACGGAAGGAGCTGCCTGGGCTCCAGCTGCTGCTTCTGGGACTCGCCCCTATGGCCACCTCCTCCCAGCCCAGCCCAGAGTGGCACGAAGGACCTGGGCACTGGGGGAGGAAG
Source organism: Avahi laniger (assembly GCA_963575035.1). Taxonomy (NCBI): domain Eukaryota; kingdom Metazoa; phylum Chordata; class Mammalia; order Primates; family Indriidae; genus Avahi; species Avahi laniger. The sequence continues at coordinate 1,470 of CAUYSK010020613.1, forward strand.
AGGAGGCCCCGAGGAGGCCAGCGGAGCAGAGGGGACAAGGACGGGGGGGCTTTCTGTGGTCCCGTGAGGGGCCTTAGGAAGGCCTGACTGTGTCCTGGGGGCCTCGCAGAGGCAGAGACGTGGCAGGCAGAGGCAAGCGACCTCCGGGAGGAGCCTCGTGGGGGTGGGCTGCAGCGTGACCTTGCGGAAGAGACCCCCCCCCCACAGAAGCCAAAGGGCGGTTTGGGTGCCTGAGACGGCGCGGCAAGGAAGACGCCCCGGGCTGCGGGTCTCGGCGGGACCCTGAGCTGAGAGGCAGCCCCAGGCTGGCCCTGGGCCCTGCTCTGCCTGAGGGTGGCCGCCCACTTCTCCCCGGATGCCCGAGAGGCCGCCGGCAGCTGCTCCTGGGGCAGCCTCGAGGGAACAGCTTCAGGTGGGAAGTGACACCCGGAGGCGCTGGGCTGAGTTTCGGGCAGTGAGGGGGAGAGAAACTCAATCCCCGGAGCAGTCACAGCCCGTGGGCGAGGCATGGAGTGACAACAGAGTGCCAGCCAGGACCACAGGGGACTGCCAACCCTGCTCAGAGACACGGGCCTGGGGGGGCCTGGGCGTGGGGTGTGGTCAGGCCTAAGAAACCTAGGACGGGCCCTGGGCACAGTCCGTGGGGCGGCTGCAGCCAGGTAGGAGCCCGAGTGCAAGGTGTCTGCTCAGAAAACAGCCTCGGCAGGAGAACTCTGGGCTCAGACCCAGGGTGCCAGCTGGGGATGGGGCGGGCGCGAGGGAGGCGGGACGCAGAGCAGCTGGGGAGGCCTCCCGCACCCACCTCCAGGACGTTGGGGATGATGTCATTCTCGCACTGCTGCAGAAACCGGTCCTTGTCGAAGGCCGGGTCCACCCGGAGGATCTCCGTGAGCACCTCCGACATCTCCGTCTTGGAGAACAGGCCCCCTGCAGGGAGCGCAGCCCGGAGTGGGTCAAGGGCCTGGGACGCTCCCTGTGGCCGGCACGGGGAGTCCTGGGGCGGCTCACTCACCCAGCACGTCGGTGACCTTGTCCGTCAGCGCCCGGGACGCCCGGATGAGCACGTTGTCGCTCTCGTCGTACCTCATCTTCATCTCGAAGAACCCTGCAGGGGAGGGGCGGGGGCTGGAGGAGGGGCTCCTTCTGGAAAGTCACCCCTCTGCCACAGCTCTCGGGGGCTCCCTGAGGGACCCGCCCTTGACGTGGGTCGGGGCAGGGAGGGGATCTTTGTGAGCCTGCGTCCGCCGCCGCCTGCCCACCTACCTGGTGAGGCTATGGAGACCCCTCAGCCGCGGCCCTAGCGGGGCTGTGTAAATTACGGGGCGCCACCCCCGCTGGCTGTTGCTTCCACTACAAAGGAAACACAGGCCTCTAGCGGTCCTCACAGGACAAGGGACGGGGGCATGCGGCACGACGGCTCTCCTTGCTAGCACCTGGGATACCCCGGCCCAGCCCCAGCACCTGCCATGGCACCCGGGGCTGGCCACGGCCTCTGTCAGCACCAGGGTTCCTGGGTCCTGACTGTTCTTATGAGGGAACCATCACCTAGGGTCTCATGGCAGAATGTACAGCCTCGTGATTAGGGGACCACTCTGACCCCCGTCCCCTCTTCTGCAAAATGGGGGTCTGTCTTGTGCCCAGTGTGGGGGCAATGCCCTGTAGTCAGCTGACACCCTGGGACCCAGGCAGGTGGTCGTGGGCCCTGGAGACATCCCCACTCACGATTGAACACCACGTTGTTTTCCTTGAAGTCCTTCCACTGCTGGTACCACTTGGAGTCCTTGTGTAGCACGACCCCCAGGGCCTCCCTGGGGAAGAGGGTGGGCGGCTGGTATAAGCAGCAGCTCCAGAACCCCCTGGCCAAGAGCCCCGCGACCTCCCATGGCTGTGGGGAGGAGTGTGGGGGATGGACGGGAGGCGACCCCAAGCTTAGGGGCCATAAAGACTCCACGCTGCCTTCCCTCCTCCCCTTTCCCTCAAATTCTCTGGAGCAAGCCAGGAACGTCAAGCAGAGAGCAGACTCGAGAAGGAGACTTGGGTGGGAGCCTTGGGTGGGCCCCTGCAGACGGACAGCAGTGCCAGGTACCGGAGAGGGAGGCAGGCCGGGACCTACTCGTTGGGCTCAAACACTTTCTCTTCCTTGAATTTCTCTCCTGCAAACTCCGTTCTCTTCCGGAGTCGCTGGGGCCTGCGGTAGGGCCCGATCTGCCCCAGGACGCTGTGGTCTATCTCCTTCTTCACGGACTCCACGCCCTGCCGGGGAAGCACAGCGGCCTCGAGCGGGCGCCGGGGTCTGGGCGCCTGGGGGCCGCACACCCTGGGCCAGACCTGGGCTCACCTGGGAAAGGGCTTTGAAGGCCGCCGTTCTGCCCAGCTTCTCGCCGCCCCTGGACACCGACTCGGCAGACTGCTTGGCCGTTTTGGCCGCCTCCTCCACGCCCTCCTTGATTTTCTGGGCAAGGTCACTTTTACTGACTTCGTCAAGACTCTGGGACAGAGAGACAGAGAGAGAGAGGGGGTGATGGCACAGCGCCCCCAGGCGGTGGTCTGGAGTCCTCTGGGGACCCAGGAACTGTCCTGCGACAGGGAGTCAGTCCAAGGGAGCGCAGCCCGGGGTGATGTGGAGGGTGCCCGACACCCTGCAAAGCCAGACAAAAACAGAGGGGGCAAGAAGGGGCGCTGGGAAGGTCTCGCTGGCACCTGCACCCTCGCCGTGGGTGAACGTGACCCTCCCCCCTTTTTTTTTTTTGTTTGTGACAGAGTCTCACTCTTTTGCCCTGGCTAGAGTGAGTGCCATGGCGTCAGCCTAGCTCACAGCAACCTCACACTCCTGGGCTCAAGCCATCCTCCTGCCTCAGCCTCCCGAGTAGCTGGGACTACAGGCATGTGCCACCATGCCCGGCTAATTTTTTGTACATATTTTTAGTTGTCCAATTAATTTCTTTCCAATTTTAGTAGAGACGGGGTCTCGCTCTTGCTCAGGCTGGTCTCGAACTCCTGACCTTGAGCGATCCACCTGCCTCGGCCTCCCAGAGTGCTAGGATTACAGGCTTGAGCCACCGCGCCCGGCCCCTCCCCCTGATTTTAAGAAAAACATTCTCCTCTTCTTCTCTAGGCCACGCTAGCGTCACAGGCTTCCGCCAACTTGAGGGGTCAACTGTCATGCAGGCGGGTGGTGGTCTGACTTCACCCTCCTTCTTGCTGCCTTAGAACTCCGGGAGTCTCCGGAGGACGTCCTCGCGGTGGGCCTCCCCCGACGCCCACTCCACCCGCTGTGGCCCCAAACGTTCCCGCCGGCGAGCGTCACCTCCTTCATCGTGCCCGTGAACTCGCCCAGCTTCTTCCGTATCACTTCGCTGGTCCGCACGGTTTCCGACTCGATGGTTTTCTGAGGCAGAGAACGTTATTTTTTTTTTTTTTGAGATTTCTCTTACAACCAAAGGTTCCAAGGAGCATTTTCTCAGCAGTCTCCTTCTCCCCCTGCCTGCCACCGAATCCCTCACGGGCAGGGCCCATGCACTACTTCCAGGCAAGGGAGTACTCTGGGGACGTTCAGAGGGACAAGGCCTCGTCCATGGCCGGGTAGGGGCCAACAGAACAAAAACCGCAAGGACCTGGGGCAGGTGCCTGCAGCTCTGAGCCTCAGCCACTTGTCGCTGAGACGTGGGCACGGTACCTGCCTGGCAGGGCCATTACAAATACAGCGTGCTCAGCCCATTCCCACTACCCGGCGCTGGACAGCTGCGTAAGATGACACAGCAGCGGCAAATTAATAATGACACCTACGCTGGCACCTGGTTTCCACTGCTCTTCATTCAGAGGGCCACAACCGGGGGCTCTCAGGAGCAGCGCATCTCAAAGCTGGTGCGCACGGGTCACCCAGGGACCCGTGAAAGTGCAGGCGCGGAGGGCGTGAGACCCTGCATTTCCCACAGCTCCAGGGAGAAGCCGGGGCGCTGGCCTGAGCACCGCGCTTTGAGCCGCAGAGAATGCTGGTCTCACGGCAGAACTGAGGGACCTGGTGACTGATCCTGTCCCCGAGTTCCCCTCTCATCAGTGCAGTGACCTCACCTCCTCCAAGCCACCCCCGTCCCCAAGTCCTCTGGCACTGATCCCCTCTGGCTGCCCCTGGCTCTGGAAACAAGCACGTCGGTCGAGACGGATCCGGGGCAAAGGGACAAAGGGACTCACGTATTTCCTTCTGGCTTCCTGGAGCGCATCTGACTCTTCCAGCTTCCTGGCCTCGTCTCGGAATTTTTTTATACTTTCTTTCATTTCTTTGTTTTTGGCTAATTCTTGTTTGATGTTATCTAGCAAGCCAGACAGAAAGCCTTTTCTGTTTCCAGAAGAATATGCTTTGGACTAGAAAGAACATAAAAGAAAAAATTAGAGAACAGAATAGAAGGACATATGCGAAACGTCCCACAGACAGATGTGGCATTTTTAAAAATTTTCTCCTTTCTGTTGATACAGGTATAAGAAAATCATTTGTTAAAAGCCATCTCTTTTATAATAGGCCGGGTATGGTGGCTTATGCTTTGAATCCCAGCACTTTGGGAGGCTGGGGCAGGAGGACTACTTGAACCCAGGAGTTTGAGACCAGCCTGGACAACACAGCGAGATCCCGTCTCTACAAAAAATTTAAAAACTAGCTAGATATAATAGTGTACCCCCATAGTCCCAGCAACTCAGAGGCCGAGGCAGGAGTTTGAGGCTGCAGTGAGCTATGACCCTGCCACTGCACTCTAGCCCGGGCAAGCGAGCAAGATCCTGTCTCCAAAAAAAAAGAAAACTTCGCACCCTTGGGAAAACCCAACATACCCAGAGGTAAACCCTAGGTCAGCTGGGGAAAAAAACCTCAGCCAGACAGATACAAGAGCCATTGTCGTACGTGGCTCCAAGACAGGGGTTCCAGGTCAAGCAGAGGTAGACGTAAACCCCGACTTTGCCACGTGCAGAGCTAAGAGTGGGCTCAAAGAAAGAGAAACAGCTTAAGGGGCCACTGTAAGAGAGAAAGTTAGGGAAAAGTGGCCACCTACGGTCAACTTTTCCACAGCTATGCTGGGTATGCCAGATTGGGGACAACTGCCTCCCTGGCCCCTGACGAGCCACAAGGGAAAGCCATGCCAAACTCAGAGGGGTGGCTAGGCCTCCCGCCGGCGGGCTGCGGTCCCATTCGGATGCCACCCTTTCTCTGGGGGAGGCCCAGGTTCTAAGACCATCCGGGGATCATGCCACCTTACAGCAGCCCAGCCACACCCCCGCCAGGGCTGCCCACCATGGGCACAGGTGACTGGACGACTAAGTGAAAGAGTCACAGAGCCTGTTCCACGCCCACGGCGGCCCCGGGACAGGATCAGGGAGGTAATTAGCCGCCTGTGAGAAGGCAGCTGAGCTGAGGTTCTGGGCGCAGAAGCGAGGGCGTGGGGGTGGCCCAAGCACCCTGGTTTGGAGCCTCCCTCCTCACGGTGGTGAGGCCCCAACAGACGCATGGTTGAAGGGCAGTGACCAGGAGAAACTGAGGCAAGGGCACAACCAGGTGCAATGCAATCCATTGCAATGCAATGCAACGACTCTGTTCCAATGCCTACAGGGCTATCTCCCGAAAAAGGGAACAGCCATGCTCGGCGAGGGATCCACGGGCAGAAGCCACAGGGAGGCAGAATTCAACCGTCGCAGCCCTATCCCTCCCTCCTGCCAATCAGGGCTGACTTTTCTGAACTCCCTTGTGTGTACTTGCCTGAGTGTCCTTTGTCACTTACCAGTGGCAGCTTTCCGCTTGGCTGGTACATCTGATAGGTGGAACCACCGGATAGGTTGTGGCTGGAAAGAAACTGGACTCCACTGCCGAGGCATCTCTAATTAGGGCAAAAAAGAGGAAAATCGATTCAAACAAGAGGTTGACCAAGAAGGAAGCAGATCACACACAAAAAGCAGGGGTCGGGCTGGGCACAGTGGTTCACACCTATAATCCCATCGCTTTGGGAAGCCAAGGCAGGAGAATCACTTGAGGCCAGAAGTTTGAGACCAGCCTGGGCAACACAGTATGACCCCATCTCTCCAAAATTTAGCCGGGCATGGTGGTGAGTATCTGTATTCAGCTATTTAAGAGGCTGAGGGGGGAGGATCACTTGAGCCCAAGAGTTTGAGGCTGCAGGGAGCTATGATTGTGCCACTGCACTCTAGCATGGGTGACAGAGTGAGACTCTGTCTCTAAAAAAAAAAAAAAAGCAAGGATCGGCCAGGCGCGGTGGCTCATGCCTGTAATCCTAGCTCTCTGGGAGGCCAAGGCGGGCAGATTGTTTGAGCTCAGGAGTTCGAGACCAGCTTGAACAAGAGCGAGACCCCGTCTCTACCAAAAATAGAAAGAAGTTAATTGGACAGCTAAAAATATATAGAAAAAAAATTAGCCGGGCATGGTGGCACATGCCTGTAGTCCCAGCTACTTGGGAGGCTGAGGCAGTAGGATCGCTTGAGCCCAGGAGTTTGAGGTTGCTGTGAGCTAGGCTGATGCCACGGAACTCACTCTAGCCAGGGCAACAAAGCGAGACTCTGTGCCAAAAAAAAAAGAAAGAAATTAATCGGACAACTGAAAATATATAGAAAAAAAATTAGCCGGGCATGGTGGCGCATGCCTGTAGTCCCAGCTACTTGGGAGGCTGAGGCAGAAGGATTGCTTGAGCCCAAGAGTCTGAGGTTGCTGTGAGCTAGGCTGACGCCACGGCACTCACTCTAGCCCGGGCAAAAAGAGTGAGACTCTGTCTCAAAAAAAAAAAAAAAAAAAAAAAGGCAAGGATCACCTGTAACTTATTCATTAATTTTTATCCCATGCCTGCTGTGTTTTCTGCAATCTTCCTAAAGTCTGAGACGCCAGTAGAATCTGGCAGAAAAGAGAAAATGCTGTCTGCACCTTGAGAACCTGTATCTACCCTCCCGCCTCTGAAACTAGGGGAAAACCAACGAGTCCTAGGAAATGCCACTGTATATGGGAAGAAGACTAAATGTACCAGTACAATTTAATCCCTGAGTCTAAAAGCCTCCCAAGACTAGAGACCTGGACTTTCAGAGGCAAACACTGATGACTTATTGGCCCAGCAACACCCTTGGAGTAAACCCGCAATATCTTGTTAAAGGTTGGGCTGCCAACAGAACGACTTAGGAGAGTCGCTCTGGGCAAAGACACAGCTAACCTCACGTGAAAGGCACTTTTTTCTCCTACCAAATGATGAACTTCAAGCTCCACGTAGGTCCTGTTCAACTGTGTACCCTAGCATCCAGCACAGAGCCTGCCACTTTGATGTCAAATGACCCAGTAGAACCATTCTTCCATTTCCACATTTCCTGGGCCTTTCCTCTCTGTTCCTTGCCTCCTAGGCTCTGGGATCCCTAGGCAACATCCCAAACTCATACAGGTGCCACTATCTTTTATAGTTACTCAAGGATAACTCTGGGGAGTGTAAATAAATTTGTTTTCTTTCTCTATATGCCTATACCCATGGATTCCAGAAGCACTGACTTCAGCAACCATCTGAAATAGAAGTGGACGGCTGTCTACCCTGGGAGAGAAGTCTCAACCTACCCTGGTTCCCTCTCAGTCTTGTGCCCAAATCTAAACATGTGTAAATTCAGACTCTAAAGTCTGACTCAAAAGACAATCAGTTAAAAAACAAAGCAAAAAAGTCAATCCTAAGTCAAAGACATCTTTGTCCCGTTAGTCTGCTTCCTTATGAGGTATTTTCCTTCCTCTTAACAATTTGGCTCTGGAGTCAGACTGACCTAGGCACTGGGCAGGCTCTGGGACTGCGTGCAGGCTGCTTAACCTTTCTGAGTTTCCGGTTTCCTAATCTAATGAAATAGGGACAAGGAGCAGCGGTATGAAGTACTGATTTCTGGGTACGGGTTAAACGGCCCTGACTCCTACCGCCCTATAAACCGAAGAGCCCCTAGCTCTTAGCCAGGGCGAGAACCACCTCTCGCACACTGAATGTTGTAAGAAGCGATACAGGAAATGCTCTCGATAGAGGACCTGGCATTTAAACGCGAGCTGTGAATGTCAGAAATTTTTGCCTTCCCCTCGCCACTTTTCTTCCACGGGGTGCCGCCGCCCCGGCCACCATGCACTCCCCAGAGCACGTGGGGCCTGATCAGGAGGCGAGGAGTGATCGGCTCCCCGCCAGGCCCCGCGCATCGCCGCCCCCTGCCCGGTGCGCTAGGTCCCCGCCCTCAGGCCTCGCTCCGTGGCCCCTGTTCCGGCCTCGGCTGACCCAACAACGCAACCCCAAGCCTCCCGAGGAACCCAGGGAGGGGCCGCGGGCGCCAAAGGCCTGAGGAGAAGGAGACCCTGGAAGCCGCAGGCTCCGATCCTGCCAGCGCGCCACGTCCGCTCACCCGCGGACAGCGGCACCAGCCACCCCACAGCGCCGCCGCCGCCATGTTGGAGGATCCCGTGTGACCTTCTCGCGGCGCAGCCCGATTACATCATCGGCCGCGTCTGCCGGGCGCAGCTCCGGCCTGGGAAAAGCAGACCCAGGAGGGCGGAGTTTCGGGGAGGGAGAGGTCTCTGATTGGGTCGGTCACCGGGGCGGGGCCTTAGGGGGCGTGGAATTTCTAGACAGCTTGGCCTCTGATAGGGCTGGGTTTTGGAAGAACGGTGCCTGTGACTGGATGTGGCCGGCGGGAGTAGGCACTCCTGTGACGCTCAGATCTGTGATTGGGCGAGATTACGAAGGGGCGGAGCCTGAGGGCGTGAATTCACCAGGCAGCAGTAATTCTCCCTGCAGATCCAGCAGGTGACGGGAGGATCAGGCACGTGGATTGAGCGACCACAGGACAGATTCAGTTGGATTTTGATTGACTGGGGGACCAGCCCGAGAGTGATTGACTCTGGCTCTCCCTGACAATGACTGACTGATTGACAATGACTGACAGACCAGCAAGTGAGCCGCTCCAAGAGCAAGAGCGCAGAAGCCCACTTTGGGAAGACGCCTGTTGGTTTTGGCCCAGAACAGGAAGCGGGGAACCGAGACCAGGCTGGTTTGGGTCCAGTCCCCCATCGATTTAGTGTGAATTGAAATACCTTGACCTGAAGAAGCCCAGGTCTTTGTCTTTTCAGCACCCTAAATGCTATTTTCTATTTGGAGAATGCCGCCACCAAGTGGCGGTACTTTATATGACCGTACAACCTGAGACAGGGGAATGGAGGAGGCTGGTTCCATGGAGGAGTTAACGTATGTTGCTGTTGGTCCTGTTGAACCCTTTTGCATTACTGACCTGTGATACGGGTTTATGGGACTTCATTCCTTGAAAGGGAGGCAGCTTGGCACTGGGGAACATGCATTCCCTGGCTTCAGGGCTAGACAGTCCTGTGTTCTCGGTCCCTGAGGCACTTCCACCTCGAGGTAGGAGTAAGGGATGAGAGGTTCCACTCCAGCTTCAGTCGAGATGTCTTTATTGCAAGAGGAGCAAACTAGTTAAGCAGCTGAGGTACACAGGTTTATTGCTGAGAAGAAGATCTAGGCTAGAAATCCGGATTCTTAATTGTAGTTGAAACCGCGGGGTTGGACAAGGTCACCCGGGAACATTGTGTCATATAGACATGTCAAAGGCCCAAAGAAAAAGTGGGGGAGGGAGAGCCCTTTGAGGAGCCTGGGCAAGACTGTCCAACAGATAGGACCTGGAAGGCCGTGGAGAAGGCAGGTGGAATTTACCAGAGTGGGATGCTACAGCGGTCAGGCAAGGCAAGGACAGAACTGCATCCACTGTCTTTTGCATTTTGCAATGTGGAGGTCGTCGGCGAGATGAGCAGGGAGGGTTTTGGTGAAACGGTGGAGTTGGCAGCTAGATTTCAGTGAGCTGAGATTTTTTTTTTTTTTACCGAGGTGTGCCAGAGGCAGCTTGTACTGTTTTGCCAGAGCCAGCTGGTAAATTTTCAGGAATTTTGAAGCCAGTTGTTAAAACACAGCCAATATGTAACAATTAGTTGTATAAACTTATGATCAAATGGATTATATTAAAAGTAATAAATACTTAAAATTCATCACTTCATAATTATTTTACTACACTACTATGATCTGTGATCTTGAAGTTATTTACATATACGGTATCTTTATGCTGGGGATACTATATATTACGTGTGCCCCTGCATTGCTTACGTATTCCATGTTTGTTGATGCCACAGTAGTAGCTGGATATCAGCCACAGTGGGAGTATTTACATCACAGGAATTGGCAAACAGTTTATGTCAGGAGCTTTGGGGCTTGTTTGTTTGTTGAGCCAGTTATTAAACATTTAACCAGCACAGCAGTGGTTGAGAACACAGGGACAGTGAACATAGTCTCTTCCAAGGAATCTTTGCTGTGCACAGAAGGTGAAATGGTGACAGCTGGAAGAACATACGGGAAGGAGTGAGGGTGCTTTGTTTGTTTTCCTCGACTTTTTATTTTGTACAATTTCAAAGCTACAAAAAAAATTGTAAGTATAATACAATGAACACTCATCCTCCACCTAGATTCATTTAACCATGCTTGCTTTAACATTCTCTTTCTCGACCTGTATATACAGTCACGTGTCACTTAACAAAAGGGATACTTTCTGAGAAAGGCTTCCCTAGGTGATTTTGTCGTTGTGCGACCATCATTTAAACCTAGATGGTAGAGCCCGTTACACACCTAGGCTATGTGGTCTAGCCTGTGGGACCACCATCATATACGCACTCAGTAGTTAACAAAAATGTCATTATGAGCTGGGCGTGGTGGCTCATGCCTATAATCCCAGCACTTTGGGAGGCTGAGGCAGGAGGATCACTTGAGTCCAGGAGTTTAAGACTAGCCTGGGCAACACAGCAAGACCTTGTCTTTATAAAAACTTTTGTTTTTGTTTTGTTTTCTTTGTTTTGTTTGTTTGTTTGTTTTGTTTTTTTGAGACAGAGTCTTACTCTATTGCCCAGGCTAGAGTGAAGTGACATCAGCCTAGCTCACAGCAACCTCAAACTCCTAGGCTCAAGCGATTCTCTCCTGTCTCAGACTCCCAAGTAGCTGGGACTACAGACATGCGCCACCATGCCCGGCTAATCTTTTCTATATTTAATGACCTGGCTAACTATTTTTTCCATTTTTTAGTAGAGACAAGGTTCGCTCTTGCTCATGCTGGTCTTAAACTCTTGACTTCAAGCAATCTTTCCACCTCTGCCTCCCAGAGTGCTAGGATTACAGGCGTGAGCCACCGTGCCCAGACTTTTCTTGTTTTCTGAGACAAGGTCTCTCTCTGTCACCCAGGCTAGAGTGCATAGCTCATTACAACCTCAAACTCCTGGGCTCAAGCAATCCTCCTGACTCAGTCTCTCAAGTAGTAGGGACTAAAGGTGTGTGCCACCATAGCTTATTTTTATATTTTTTTTGGACACAGGGTCTTGCTATGTTGCCCAGACTGGTCTCAAACTCCTGGGCTCAAGCAATCCTCCCACCTTAGCCACCCAAAGTGCTGGGATTACAGGCATGAGCCGCTGCACCCAGCTCTGGTTTCTCTTTACATCCTTTAAAAAAATCTAGACTCCATTCACTTATTGCATTTGGTTGTCACGTCTCTTGTAGTCAGCTTTAATCTGGAAAAGTCTCGATTTTTTTTTTTGTCTTTATGAGTGTGACTTTAAAAGCCTATCGTTCTTGTAAAACTGTCCCACTACCTGAATTTGACTGACTGATTCATCGTGATGAGGTTCCAGTTTTGTCAAGAACGTTCCATGGGTGGTGATGCGTATTTTCCAATACGTCCCAACTGGAGGTCCAGAACAGAAGCTTGTTCCACTGGTGGGGGATGCTAAGTTTGACAGCTTGGTTAAGGGTTGGATTGTTTTCAGCGGGAGAAGCCCGAGTGTGTTTACATGAGGGAGCAGAGTATCCGAGAAGGGGTTAGCCCTGCACCTAGAAGAGATGCCTCTTTCTCTCGGCAGGCAGGGGAAAGGAGAGGGCAATGGGCAGGGAGGACGTGGAAGGAATGCCCACTTGGGCATTGCTCCATTTTGGAAGGAAAGAGTGGGTAGAGAACCTCTGCTCTGCATTCCCAGCCTGGTCCCCCCGTGGGAAGAGGCAGAGCAGGGGGCTGGTGCGGGCAGGAGGATGCCCTTCCTGGAGTGGAGGAAATCACTTCCAGGTCTCCACCTCCCTTCCCCATTTGTAAGCCCTTTGGGGACCTGACAACTGTCACGTCCTGATGCGTGGGCCAGTGCCTGGCACATAGGTGCTCAAAATGAATGAATGAAAGAGCAAGCCCCTGAGAGACCTTGCGTGAAATCTCTTGGATGAGGAAGATCTTATTTACAGCTCAGGTTTCCAGGCTGCAGATGGCTTCCAGCTGGTTTTTACTGGGTGGGGGCAAGGGGCAGTGGTAGAAGTACCAACTCACACGTTTATCAGCGCTGCCCAGGTACCGACCGGGTTCTGTGTGATACATGCGTCAGCTCGATTAAATTTTACAATAATCTTCGGTGGTTAGGGAGTAATTTTTCTATGTCTGCATCACAAATCACCGCAAACTTCACAACACCCAGTTATCATCTCGCAGTTCTGCAGGTCAGAAGATTGGCTGGGTGCTCACCCGGGCAGCTCATACGCTGAAACTGGAACACGAGCGAAAAGATTAGCCCGGCTCCTTTGCGAGGATGGCATGCATGCAAATTTGCAGAGCCTTGCAGATTTTTACAACAATGTGCGTGTGGTTAATACTGTATTGCACGCTTCGTAATTTGTGGGTAGATTTTGTGTCTTTACCACAACTAAACAAAATAAAAATAAAAAGCCAGTTTGAGCTGACTTGAAGGTCAAAACCAAAAGCAGTCCAGCCTGGGTTCAAAAGCAACCCCATCTGTGGGCTCCGGGGGAGAATCGGCTTCAAGGTCCTTCAGGTTGCTGGCAAGACAACAGTTCCTCGCGATGGTTGGCTGGCAGCCAGTTTCCTTACTGCTTGTCAGCCCGATGCTCTCTGTTCCCAGAGGCCGCTCCGCCTTCAAACCAGCAATGTCACCTCCCATCTTCCTCATGCTTCACTCTCTCTGACGTGCCCTCTGCCACTAGTCAGGGAAAAATGCTTTGCTTTTAAAGGTCTCTTATGATTAGATTGTGCACACACAGATAACCTTCCTTTTGTCATAGAATGTAACCTCGTGGTCTGGCGAGGGCTTGCTCTCTGCTTCATAGATGTCACGTCCTAGCATGAGGGATGGGTTGAACAAACTCCCTCGGGCTTCTTTTATGAGACTTCTTTTATAATCCCATGCATGAGGGCTCTGTGCATGAAGTTTGAGGGAACACATTCAGACCATGGCTCACGCCTATTGTCCCAGCACTTTGGGAGGCTGAGGATCTCTTGAACCCAGGAGTTCAAGACCAGCCTGGGCAACATAGCGAGACCCCGTCTCTACAAAAAATGTTTAAAAAATTAGCTGGGTGTGGTGGTGCACGCCTGTTGTCCCAGCTACTCAGGAGGCTGAGGCAGGAGGATCACTTGAGTCCAGGAGTTAGAGGTTGCAGTGAGCTATGACTGTGCCACTGCACTCCAGCCTGGGTGACAGAGCAAGACCTTCTCTCTAAAAAAGAAAAGAAAAGACCAGGGGCGGTGGCTCACGCCTGTAATCTTAGCTCTCTGGGAGGCCGAGGCGGGCGGATTGTTTGAGCTCAGGAGTTCGAGACCAGCCTGAGCAAGAGCGAGACCCCGTCTCTACTAAAAATAAAAAGAAATTAATTGGACAACTAAAAATATATGTAGAAAAAATTAGCCGGGC
>CAUYSK010020615.1:0-63092 GCA_963575035.1 Avahi laniger
AGACAGAGTCTCACTGTGTTGCCGGGGCTAGAGTGCCGTGGCGTCAGCCTAGCTCACAGCAACCTCAAACTCCTGGGCTCAAGCGATCCTCCTGCCTCAGCCTCCCGAGTAGCTGGGACTACAGGCATGCGCCACCATGCCCGGCTAATAACCGTTTCTTTTAAATGTTAACTTCATAAACGTTATCAGAAACATCCACATTTAACGGACTCTTCCTCGTAAAGGAAAAATAGTGTAGACTCTGCCAATAAGCATTAAATCAAATTGGGAAAGCCAGAAAAACAGAACGGCAGGGGAGGGGCCCGGGCTAAATGGCAAGGGGGCCGACAGGCGCTCTGGGCTCAGCCCGTCGCAGCAGGTGCCCGGGAGGCAACCAAGGCCCCGACTACGGAGACGGTGAAAGGTTGTGGTCGCCGGGGGCGGGGGCTGGGATCGGTGGGCAGGATCCCAGGGGGAGCACAGGGGACTCCAGGGCAGCGGCAACACCCTGCGTGGGGCGGTAACGGTGAATACGCGTGTTGCAGACCTCCCCTCCCCTCCCCCTCCCTCTCCCCTCCCCCTCCCCCCATCTCCCTCCCCTCCTCATGGTTTCAGGCATTCACTGGGCGTCAAAAGTGGCTTTGTTATTTTCTGCCCTTTGGCATTTACACATTAAGTTTAGATACACGTTTTCCATTGAAAATTGACGTGCCTATCAACTGGAATTGTATTAGACCTGGAGATCAGTTTGAGGACGACTGACATCTCAATACTGCGGAACATTCCAGCCCACAGCATCACATAACCTCTTCCGACAGGTCACTCTTGGATCTCTGTCAGCAGCATTGCTTTGCTTTTTGTCTACGAAGTTTGCACACATTTCACGTATTTTACTTTACATATTGCAGATGGCATTGTTTCTATCTCAACGTCAAGTGTTCCTTGCCAGTTTATGGAAACACGACCGACTCATGTGCTGGTCTGTTGCCGTCTGCTAACACTTTCCGCCGTCTGAGCGACTCCGTCTTGCATTTCCTGTGCAGCGGGCGTTCCGGTGGCAGATCCTCTCCGATCCTGCTCGTCCGAGAGATGTGTTTTCTGTGTACAGGTATCTAGAGTGGAAGATGCTTTCCATTTTGCCAGCACCTGAAAGACGCTGCTCGAGTCTGGAGCCCGCGTGGTTTGGTGAGAAGTCGGTTTTCAGTCTCAGGTTGGATTCTCTGTGGACTGTGTGTCTTTTTCTCTACCTGTCCTTCAGGCTGTGTCTTTATCCCTGGCTTCCCTAAGTGCCACCAAGATGTCCCTAGGTGTGGTGTCCTATGGTCACTCTGAGTAGGGCCCTTGAACTCTGGAGGTGTGTATTTCAGTTGCCCCCAAACCAAGTGTCCCCAAGTGGTGCCAACATATTAACGTATTTTGCTCACAAACCAGCAGGTTGCCCAGGGCGTGGTGGGGATGGCTTCTCTCTGCCCCCAGACACTCTCGTGGGGACAGTGTCTCTCTGACCCCTGGACACTCTCCTGGGACGGCTTCTCTCTGTCCACTGGACACTCTCCTGGGAATGGCTTCTCTCTGCCCCCTAGACGCTCTCGTGGGGACGGCTTCTCTCTGCCCTCTAGATGCTCTCTTGGGGACGGATTCTCTCTGCCCCCTGGACACTCTGCTGGGAACGGATTCTCTCTGCCCACTGGACACCCTCAGGGGGGTGGCTTCTCTTTGGCATCCACAGAGCCGCCCCTGACACTGAGACCTGGTGTCACCCGAGGGTCTGCTCACTCTCACTCTCGCAGGGGGTGTCCAGGACAGGCTCAGGCACTGAGGTGCTAGAACAGTGTGGCTAATTGGGGTTTCTCTCTGAGCATATCTCCCCTTGACCTCTCCGCAGGCCGCCCTCGCGGCAGCCAGACGCCCTCCGTCAAGTGCTCCCGGGACAGACTGACCAGGCACAGCCAGTTCTTCCCCAGGGACCTGGAGGCGGGTGTTGCGGGCATGGCGTTCCTCTGGTGTGCGCTGTGCGTGTGCTGAGGTCTGTCCGGGCTGGAGGGAGGTGACACATGGCAGCTTTGCTGGCAGTGGAAGGTTATGACTCATATGTCAGATTAGAAACACAACCGCGGCCGCCTTGCGGAATATGGAGTCAGCCATTGTGGGTTTTTAACTATCACCAAATTTGGAAATGTCTGAGCCATTAATACCTGTTTCCTCTTCCCTTTCCTCCTTAATTCCAATTCCACGTATACCGTGTATGCCATAGTTAACACACTGTCCTAAATATCATTCTAAATAATACAAAGAAACCGATTTGTTCCGTACGAAAGTTACGGACTTACCACTAGGTCTAGTTTTTTCTCTGTCTCGGCCTTTTAGTTCAGAATTATTTCTCAGCCTCGCAAAAGGGAGACTGGTTGCTATTTCCAGCCTTTACTGACTTCAGAGCAAGAGCTTTCCGGAACCTGCGTGTTCAGTGGATCGTCCGTCTTCATGCACAGCTGAAACTCCTGTCCCAGAAGAGCAGAGCAATAATAATAAAGTTGCTAAAAGAACATACAGCTGAGCAGTGTATCACACCACCGGTCCTGTGTCCTGAGTAGAAGAATTCACGTCTTTGTCAGATACTTTTATTTCCTGAAAAGAGCTCCCAGCTGAGGCTCTATCCACATGTGGCATATGGTCTACAGTACATTTATTTAAATCAATTTTAGCACAGTAAAGATGGCAATTATATAACAATGCCCATAATGTTGATGACAGACGGCTAATCTTCTGCAAGTAGAAGTTATTTATTTTGGAAGAGCTCCCTTTTATTCTCCGCAGAGGGGTAGAAAGGAACGTTTTGGGGACCCTGGAAAACAAGATGCACCATGTTCTGATTTTCTTAAATGCTTCACTGTGTGTTAATATAAGCAGTTTGTTTTCAAAAACATTCCCTGTACTCACCATTGCAATTCATCATCAAAGGGTCTCGGGGTCCTGGAGGCTCCGATTTATTCATTTCCACCTCAGGGATGTGCTTTGAATATAAATTATATTTGAAATACTCTGTGAGCGCAATGACATTGCTGTTCCTTGTCAGGTAGCTCTGCTGAAACGCACGAAGCTGTTCTTGTTTTGTAGTTCATCGGGTGGATTAAACATGAGAGTGAACTGTCCGGCACACGCCAGTCATCACCGCGTCCTTGTGCTGTGCGGCGCAGGGTACACGGGCTCCCTCCTCTGCGGGATGCGGTGCGGGGTCACCACATGCCTTCAGAGCCGTTGGCAAGTCCACACGGGCCTCCTGCTCACGGTGTCCCTTCGTCCCGTGGAGCCTCCTACACCCTCGAGCCCAGACAGGTCTGCCTCGTGGCCATGAGGTCCGTAAGCCCCCACTTCCCGGGGTTCGGCGCTCTGACCCCAGCTCCTGGGGGGCATCCGTGGCTTGTCCGTCGGTGGCCCGCAGGTCCCCTCCGCTGACACTGCCGCTCTCCCTTCTGACATGCATTTCTCTTTCACTCCCCAAGGGTTTTTTTTCCCTCCAGGGCTAACTGAGTTTCTGCTCTATTCAGTGGCCTCCCTGGACTGATCTATCCCTCCCTGATTTCCTTCTCTGCTGAATTCCTGCAGAATTTGTGGTCTGGGTCCCGAAGAAAGAGCTTGGCCATCTGAGCGTGCCACGCTTTGGCCACTGCCTCAGGGTGGGCTTGTCTCCCCGCTGAGTATCAGGGGAGGGGCTCTGCCTCACCCCTGCTGGACATAGTGTTACAATGACACACCTGGAGAATGTCATCAAAACTGCATATCTAGATTCCAGCCAGGATTGTGGCAATGTCTCCCAAAGTAGCGCTACGACCAGATGAGACAAGGTAGCTCGTGTTGGAGGCGGAACCTGGGGGGCATTTGGGTTCTGGAGGGGCCTCTCGAGTGGCCCGGTGCCCTCCCCGTGGTGGGGTGAGTTCTGGCCCTCCTGGTTCTCCCAGAGCTCAGAGTTGGGGGGGGGCCCATCCTCTGCTCTCACTCCCTTGGGTGCCACATGCGTGGAAGCCCCCCAGGCCTCACCAGAAGCAGGAGCTGCTGACACGGCCTTGTACAGCCCACAGAGCCGTCAGTCGGATGAGCTTCTTTCCTGAGGAATCTCCCAGACACAGGTGTTTTCTTATAACAACCCTGTGCTCATCCCCCGGCACCCTCAGTGCAGAGACCTCACACGTGTGCTTCGTCAACCAGAAGCCTGATTACAGAGACCCCACACCTGTGTATAATCTCAGCGTCCTCAGGACCGAGCTCTTGCACCTGATTCATCACCCTGCACCCCAGTACAGAGACCCCACACCTGGGCCTCATAACTCAGCACCCTCAGTACAGAGACCCCACACCTGTGGATCAGCCCCAGCACCCTCACCCAAGAGATCCTACACGTGTGGTTCATCGCCCTGCACCCCCAGTACAGAGACCCCACACCTGGGCCTCATAACTCAGCACCCCCAGTACAGAGACTCCACACCTGGGCCTCATAACTCAGCACCCTCAGTACAGAGACCTCACACGTGTGCTTCGTCAACCAGAAGCCTGATTACAGAGACCCCACACCTGTGTATAATCCCAGCGCCCTCAGGACCGAGCTCTCGCACCTGATTCATCGCCCAGCACCCCCAGTACAGAGACCCCACACCTGGGCCTCATAACTCAGCACCCCCAGTACAGAGACCCCACACCTGTGGATCAGCCCCAGCACCCTCACCCAAGAGATTCCACACGTGTGGTTCATCGCCCACCATCCTCAGTACACAGAAACTACACCTGTGAGTGATCCTTGCGTACCCTAATTAAAGAGACCCCACACCCGTGGGTCATCCCAGCTCCCTGGGCAGCACAGACCCTCCCCCCCAGGCTTTTGCTTTTCTGCCCTTTCTGTGACCTCTTTGACCTCCAGGTTGCACAACTTCCTTCAGCAAGTCCTCCCTGTCACCCTGTCCCTGTCCCCTACCCCCCGTGAGCTTGCTGTGCACCTCCCGTGACAGGGCCCACCGTAGCCCCTGGGGACTCTGCAATTCTGTCTGCTAGGAGGTCCCGGACTTCGGGACAAGAAGCTACATCACTGTTCCGAGATTCCAAACCCTCAGCAAGGTGGCCGGGGGAGGCAGGAGATTTTGAAATGTGAGTGGACAAGTCGACGAGGCGATGCTTTTACTCAGACGGGAGTTCGCTGAGTGTGAAGTCAGACACCGCGAACTGCTGAGATACATTTTCCTTAGATGCTTTAACAGTGTGTTTTCAAATTCTTTACCCAGAATCCCTGTGACATTTCATTGGCCATGTCTGCTCAGCGAATAGTGACACACGAAATAAAACAGGAAGCGGATGACTGGACAGGGACCTCCAGGGCTGGCGCTTTGTCACCCGGGGTCCTTCCATCCCCCCCTCAGGGGAATGTTCCGGGGACGACTGTGTTAACCAGACGCGGGGTGCAGGCACCCTGTCTCGCTGCATCAAAGTGACGCAGGAAACGGTCACCGTGGGAGCACGTCTAACTGGTGCCTCGATGTGTCTGCATTTACGGAGACTACCTTCGGCTCACCAGGAAAACTGCACTTTTTATTTACCTTGCTTATTTTTTTTATTTCAGGATATTACAGGCGTGCAAACATTTTGGCTACGTGTGATGACTTTGCCTTCCCCAAGCTTATTGTCACGTCTTCCAGAGTTCGGTCCCTGTCTCCGTGCGCGAGAGATGACTGCTGTGACCATGACGGTCAAACGTGTCTTTCCTGAGGTTTTCGTTAAACTTACAGAAAATGGTGAACAGTGTCTACAGTTTAACATTATGCGAAACCGATTTCCTTGGGAACAGATTCTAATTTGAAAAGCAAAGGGCTCACCCCACTTGATTTCCGTGCAGGACATGGAATTGCGAGACCAGGAACCCCAGCAATCGCCTTCCGGGAAACTGGCTGAGAGAAGTGTGCAGGGATCGTCGGTGCTCAGCGTGCCCTGTCATCTCCGCACCAGACACCGGGACGTAGGCTAATTTCCATCCAGGTCTATTCCTAAATGAAGAAAAGGAAGTTCGCACATGTGGCAAAATTTTGGTATTTGTTCTTCTAGGTTGGGAATTGACGAATTGTGCTTGGTCAAAATGGGACGTCTCCAGCGTGTCTGTGAGCCACTATCGGGGCCACACAGCGGGGTACATCCCTGGTCCGTCCTTATCTGGTGCCCAGCTGCACCTGTCTCTGTCTCTGTCTTTGTGTCTATCTCTCTGCCTGTGTCTCTCTGTCTCTGCCTTTGTCTGTTTCCATCTCTTTGTCTCTTCTATCTCTCTCTGTCTTTATCTCTCTCTATCTCTCTGTCTCTGTCTCTATCTCTCTGTCTCTATTTCTGTTTCTCTGTCTCTGTTTCCATCTCTCTGTCTCTAGCTCTCTGTCTCTCTCCCCTCCCCCACACACACACTCTGCCATCATCTCCCCTCAAGGACAGGTAGGTGCTCAGTGACCTATAAGCAAAGACAACTTTGTCTCTGGGGAATGTTAGTAGGTGAGACCTTGCGTGGGGTCGGAAACAGCAGGCTCAGCTCTCCTTGAGGCAGGTGCGGGGAGCAGATGAAACCTGGGCGGGTCTGCGTGGGGCCGGCCACCTCCCAGGGCGTGTGGGTGCCGTTGCGGGTGGGGCGCGGTCGGTACAGGTGAGCAGGTGGGCTCTGCCCCGGAGCTGAGGGAGGCGAGGGAATTGGCTGCCCCCGTGAGGGACCAGCCGGTCCAGGGCTGCTCCAGGCAGGTCTCCTTCACCTCACAGGGCGAGTTTCCAAGGAACTACGTGTCATCCCTGGCCTTTATGGGAAGAGGAATAAAATCTTCTGGTTGGACTCCTCTTAATGGGGAGACATTGACTTTCTGGCCACTTTATTTATCTTTATATTAGGCATTCCTCTGACTTTCACAGCCCGAAATTTTGTGGTTCAATTTTTCCTAAACATTTGTTTTCTTGACCGAACCGATATAATTCAGTAGTGTATCCTAGGGAAATTTTACTTCAATTTTCAAGGTGCTGTTTTCCCTGACAGCACCCGAGATTCAACAAATATGCCTTCAACTCCGGCTCCATTCCAGCCGGCACGTGAGCCGAGGGCTGTGGGATTGCCACGCTCCCTGCCCTGGGGAAGAGGCTGGAGCTGTGAGAAGACGGCCACGCGACAGGAGCCAGAGGACTACATTCCCTCCCTCCCCACCCGCGGGGCCAGAGGAAGGAGCTGTGCCCCCCACCCGTGCAGAAACCTTCGTAGCGGGCAGCTCTGTCGTGTCCTTCGCAAGAACGACACCCCCAGAGGGTGCTGCTCCTTCCGCATGAGCAGAGTCCAGAGACCCACAGCCCCGCAAAGTGAGCAAGAAATGTCCTCTGTCGGTGCCGGTCACTGCAGCTGCAGCCTGAAGGGCAATGTCTGTCTGGTGCCCCGGGTGGTGGGACATCACCGTGAGAGCAGGGAGTGGGCGCAGGAGCCCTGCCCAGCGAGGGACCGGCCTGTCCTGACAGTGCAGGGCAGCTGGAGTCTGCAGGCCAGGGTCCCAGTGACCAGCGACGCTCCCCAGACTCAGCCTTGAAGAGGGAAATGGAGACCAGAGACGGGGACAGGACAGCAGCCCCGAGGACGGCCTGGGACCTGGGCCGCTGGAGCCCACCAGTGACACAGGGACAGCCCCTGATGGACCATCTGAGACGGGAGGTGGACGCCCTGGGCCGTGATGTGACTCCATTTCCCCGGGACTGCTGGGCGCAAGGGGACCAGAGCTGGGCGCTGGGGCAGCAGGGAGCATCCTGGTGTACGGGGCTGGGCGCAGGGCGGTCTCTCCACTCAGACCTGGGCAGGACAGCCAGGTCCCCTGGGCCGACCAGTGGGACACTAATCCAGGAGGGAACTCAGCTGAGACCCAGCGGAAGCCCAGGCCGCTAGGTCCCATCCATGCCCTGAGGCCCCTTCAGCGAGGAGCGTCTCAGCTGACTATTAGAGAATAGACATCATTTTAACACATGCACCTTTTGTGGCAGTGATAATTAAATGTTTCTGGACACCCTGAATGGAGCAGGCGGGGTAAGCAGGTCCCCGGTCAGTCTCCACCACAGCCACCTACGCTCACCCTTCCCTCCTGGCCTCTGGCTCGGCCGGGACGCCAAGCTGCCCCACTGCTGGGACACATTGGAAGACTGAGAGTCAGTTTGCAAACTTGGGGATGGGAGGGAGGCTTAGTGTGTGTGCTGCTCGTCGATTAAACTGGTCAGCGTGAGGCTTCTCATTAAATAATTTCTGTTCCAGGCTGAAGTTCTATTTCGGGACACGGCGAGAGACGGCATTTCTCCAGTCTGTGCCAGCGTGACCGCCGCAGAGAGAGGCCCAAACCGGTTTCCTTCTTTACGTGGGAGTCTTTCATCTGTTCCTCAGAAACGTGGCTAGCCATCCACTGACATTCTCAAAAGGCATTAAAGAAAAATGTTTAATCAAATGAAAAGTGGTTATAAATAAGGCCCTATGCCAGCTCTCCCAGATACCACCTCGTAACAACCAGTTAAACAGCTTACAGACTTCTTTGCAAAGGGACATGAAATTATTTTTTTTCAATTGCATTCTAAACTTGTCATCTTGCCTTTTTTCCCCCCAAGCACCAAGTATTTTTGTGTGAAGTGGCTCAGGTTGTGAAAACAGCAGCATGGGTCCTGGGCAACTTTAAAACTGAAGAGAAAAATACGTTGCAATTTGTCTGAGCACATTACAGGCAGGAAGTCTTCACGAATGACACTGCCCCATTCTGACGGCGGCCATCTTCAGCTACTCAGCTGTGGACGAGCCGTAACAATGGCTAACGCTAACCCAGCCCTTCCCTGGGTCTCCCTGCCGACCGCCGCAGGTGCCCTGCCGGTGGTGTCACCCAGAGGCCCGTGCGTTCCAGATGCCATGTCGTGACCTGGACTCGACAAGTCACCCAAAAGGCCAACTTCCGAGGACGTCTCTGAACCCCGATAACCTTCGATGGAATGGCCGTAGCCGGCCAGAGGTCCTGGTGGCCAGAGGAGAGAGGGCTGGGGGTAGGCGCCACGGTTCGGACCTGGGTCTGCGATTCCACAGCTCTGTGACCCTGGCGGAGCAAGAGGCGCAGACTCTGCGGCCAGCTCTCCCAGCGCTGGGAGTCCGGGCAGTGGGGGGAGGGAGAGGCCCAGCCCCCATCCGTCTTCTCCCACCAGGAGCACGTGGCCACAGCAGGCCTGGCCTCAACTGCCCCTGGGGAGCCTCAGCCCCTCCGGCTCCACATCCGTCCTCTGCCTGGAGCCTCCTGCCTCCCCAACTCACCTCCCAGAGGCCGGGTGGAGACTGAAGCCACCTGGACACCTTCAACCGGCTCCTGCCAGGTGCCAGGTAGCTGGCCTGGACGCCCCTCCTGCCCTTGGACCAGCCTCAGCCGGTGAGTCCCGACTCCTCCACCAACTGCCTCTTACCTGGATGTGGAGACAAGAACAGGAAGCCTTCCCCGAACCCACGTGGCGGAGCATGGATGTGCAGCGCCTGGACGTGGCTCGATCCACTCCGGCATCTTCTGCAAAACCATGTCTCGCAGGGAATGGTCCCACCTGGCGTGTTGCAGAGCAGTCGTATGTGTGGATGTGAAGGATGGTGCCTCCAACTCCCTGTGGCTTGGGCTTCTGGATGTGAGAGCAACATTTTAATTCTTATTTTGGTAGCTATAAAAGTTGGAGTTATATCTTCTTATCTTTTAAAGTTCTATTTGGCTATTTATAAGGCAATTTCATTGTAATTATCATTGCTTTATGGATCAATTATCACAATAATTATATGAATATTTAATACAACTTGGTGGTGTTTACAGACAGTATCTTAAAAGTTAGCTACTATGTATCAACAGGCCAATGCTAATAATTTACATTCACAAATGCAGTTAGACTTTGGTCAGCAGCAAGTACTGAAGATATGAGAGCGTATTACCAAAAACGTGAGCCTGGGGTTAGTCAGAGTGATTATTTATACAAAATCTACAAACAGCTTAAATGTCTGGAAAGTACGAGGTAAAACTTCTTTCCCTGTAAAGCTGATATTTTAGAGTTTTACGAATTATTTAAAGAAGAGCCATTTCTACTTCTGTGTGCCTTGGGGCTCGGATAACTCGGTGTCAGTGTTTATTTTCCATGCGTGCTTTAGCTCGAGCCTCGTGGCCGTCCCTAGCAGCAGAGGCTCAGAGTGTGTGACTGTCTTGGTGACGCTTCTCCTGCACAGTGACGGGGACCTTTGGCCTCTCCAGCCATGGTGAGGGGTTTCAGGGACGGCTCCGGGGTCCACAGCCAGCGCCCACACGGAGCCGGTGCCCCAGGCCCTCCGGGTCAAACCCCTTATCGACAGCTCCTTGCACCGAAGCCCAGCGGGTCACTGTCTGGTCTCGAGGGGCTGAGGCCAGGGGGAGGGAGACCGCAGATGAGGCATCGTGATTCTCTGACTTTCTGGCTTTATCCTCAAGCGTTCTCTGATTCCTCACCCGCCCAGCGCTGAGGGAGGGGAGCAGAGTGCTGAGCACTGTCCCGACCACGACCACGGCTGGGGAGTGTGGTGACCCGGCTGTGCCCGGAGTCAGAGCTCACAGCGGGAGGCGAGCTCCCCAAGAGCGAACCTGGCCTGGAGCATCTCAATGCCTGCGTGGGCCGAGGTTATGTGGTTCTGTTCCAGCTCCTGCCGGAAGGAAAGAAACTGTTCTTATGAGAAAGTCACACTCCCCAAATCTTAGTTTTGTTAGACAAGGTTTAATATTCAATCGAAAATAAAAAAATGCCAAGGATGACAGGAGACAGGACCAAGTGAGATAAGATGAAAAGACCATAAAAACAGACCCAGAGACAACAATTGTCAGATGCCAACTTTAAAACAGCTGGATTAAATTTTTGAAAAGAGATGACAAGATAGAAATTTTAAAACCTAAAAGGAAGAATTGGAAGACCCGAAAATTGTATAATGAAGATAAAGAATTAAATATAAAGGTTTAATCCCAGGCCTCGTGCTCAGCAGTTGAAACAAGCCCGAGTCAGAAAAATTAGTGTCTGTGACCATCTGTTCCATGTTTGTCCGGCCGGCCTGACATGCCACCCTGAGAAAGGGCCCCTCCGCACTCAGAGGACATCCGGCCTCGCTTTCCACCCTGGAGGGACAAGGGGACCCCGGGATGAAACCCACCTGCAGGGCTGCAGATGCCTTCGGGGGACCAGGGACACATGATTCAGAAAGAGAGGAAAATATTTACTTGCTTCTTTTCTACATGCTGATAGCCTTGTTTTTTGTTTTGTTTTTCCTTTTTTTCTTACCCAAACTAACTTTCATTTACATTTAAATTAGGATGATCTGAGTCTACAAAACCCAACATTGCATTTGCTAGACTCCTCTTGGCACAAACCTGAAGGCATGCAGGAAACTGGCCAGCCCAGCTGGTGCCTGAGTTCCTGGCTCCCCCGCGACCACACCCCGTGCGTGGAGCTCAGCGCGCCCCTGCAGGGTTCCCGCAGACTCTGGGCGCCAAGCTCTGGGGCGGGTGGACCGGAAGGGGGAAGAGTTGGGGTTTCCTTACTTTTTCTTCTGCCAGACGGTCGCCAGGTCCTGCTTTAGCTCTCTCCGTGTGAGCAGGAGACCCCCTGCGGGAGGGTCTGAGGGACCAGGAAGGCGCCTAGGCTGGGTAACCAGGTGGGGACCCTCCAAAGCCAGGGAGCGCTGAGAGGCCTCAAGGCGGTGGAGCCGCAACCTCTGGGCTCAGCAGCTGAGTCCTTTCATAGCGGAGGTGGGAGGCGGGGTCGCCAAGTCGAGCCAGAGCAACCCCCCCCTGCGCCCATGGGAGCGGTGATGCACCCCCACACCCCCGCCGTGCACGCCGACCCCCCACGCTCTTGGGCGCTCCCCGCGCCCCGACAGCAGCCCTGGAGGAAGCCGCCCTGCCGCCCCCGTCCCTCGCCCCGTGGGAGCTGCGGACCCCGGCCGTGCAGCGTCCGCACCCTGACTCCGGCGCGAGGCGCTCACCTCTCTCCGGGGCCGCTGCGCGCTGCTCCCGCGCCGGCCTCAGCCGCGGGTGGATCTGCGTGGGCGGCGGGCGGAGCTCGCGGTCTCCCCGCCCCGCGCCGCCAGCGGAGCCCGATCCCGCCGGAACGAGAGGGGCGCGGACGCGGCGCCGGCGGGGCTCTTGGATGCGCGCGGAGCCGGGGCGCAGTGGGCGGCGATGAGCACCGAGGGACCGCCGCCCCCGGCCACCCCCCGCGGGCGCCCGGGCCGCCTGCTGGTGCCCGCGCGGGTGAGTGCGCCCCCTTTCCTTCCCCGCGCCCCCGTCATCCCCGCTCGCCCCTCTCCCCTCTCCGCGGGCGGCCGGCGGGTGGGCGCTGGGGCCCTGGGCACGGGGGGGCACCCACCCCCGCCCCTCTGCTCTCTCCAGCCCAGGGTGTCGGCTGGAAACTTGCGGGTTCTGTTTCCGAGGTACTGAAAGGCTTGGTTTTAAGGCGCAGAGGCTCCGCTTTCCCGCGTGGGAACAGGTCTCCCTGAACTGGGCATTTGAGATGTGCCCAGCACTTCTTCCGGGGAGCAGCTCCTTGGGCCCCCGCAGTTTTGCAGCGGAGCCGCCTCCCCTCCAGCCTGCCGGCTCCGCTGGGTCCAGTTGGCCCAGTTGCTGGACCGGCTCTGCCCGGGGCTGAGGGGCTGTCAGCTGAGCGCCTCCAGCAACTCAGGGCACCAACTTTATAATATTGATTTTTAAGAGATTCTATTCTGGTTTCTATCCCAAACAAGTACCCCCCTCTCCACCCTCTTATTTTTAAATAACAAAACTATTGATTGACAGAAAACAGTAATGTTGGCTCACACAAAAACGAAAAGTTCTTGGAAACCTTCAGGTTGCCACCCACAGTGCGCCCCGTTCTGCAAACAGCGGGAGAAAGCGAGTGACACCCTGCGCCTTAGGGAGCTGTTGACCGAGGTGGCGGTTCCTGCGAATGCGGTGACAGCCACTTCTTTAAGATTTGTCCCCCGTAAACTCCCCAGTTCCATGAACGACCACGAATATATTTAGGTATCTTTTTTAGGATAACAGAGACGTTTCAGAAGACCATACATTGAAGGCAATTGCAAATTCTTGTCATAACGCTCCTAAGCTAGCAGTAGTGGCTCCTGTGTGATGTTTTAAAAAATAATTCTGTATAGAGACAGTTGCATCTGCCTTGCATGTTGTTCCTTTCTGGGCTATTGCCACAATATGTTAAAAGTAAATTTCACGTGAAATGTGGTTTTTTATTTTTGAGGTACTGTGTAATATGAATAGCTATTCAACTATTGCTGAGGTGATCAAACTCTAGAAAATATACTCGGATTACTTGGCAATAACCTGCATTAAAAAGTGAAGATGCTCTGGTCCCAGGCTTTCCGTCTTATGACTGCTTTGAATTTTAAAACGATGCCTTCCCATGGTTAGGAATCGTGCGTTTCGCTAGAGGCATTCTTGCAACAAGTCTGGTTTATAGCCATTGTAATGGTAGTGGAAGAACTGAAGTAGATTCATCATACTTTGTTATTTGATTCAATTGATAAGGTATTGGCAATAATTTCACTTAAAAACAGATACTCTCCACTGTGCTAAGTGTTGATTACTTTAAGATCCAAAATTGGTGTGTGCCAGGAAGGGTGACCTGCATTCATCAGTTTGCTACCGGATGTGATTAGTGCTTTCTTGGTAATCAGAGCCTTGATTATGTGAAACAAAGTATCTGAATTGTGCTTGAAGGAGCTTCTCGTTAGCAAATATAATAATACAAATAATACAGAGCGTATTAAGGCAAGGCTCATAGCTTTGGACTCATAAATAATAAGATGGGCTCTGATGGTACCCTAAACTCCAGTGTGGGGTGATGTTCAGATTCTTTTACCTGTTAAGTACCACGTTTGCAGGTTTGTCTTAAAAGCGTGAATGTTCTTAGCATGCAGCACAATAGCTGCTTAATGGCACAGACAGGCGTGCAGAATTGGGAATTTTCTTAGCAGCAGCTATGCATAATATCACTGAACTTGTGTAGTTATTAATTTAATCATTTCAGATAGGAGAACTTAGCACTTCTAATTAGAAAAATGATGACAAAAAGACTTGTTTTTATTTCTTATATTTCTGATTTTTTTTCTAAGTCAAAAATAGAACACATTCTTTATCATGACTGCTTGTTTGAATCATGGGAATTTGGCCAAATTTGAATGTTTCTTGGTCAATCACAGAGCTTCTTTTCTCTTTCAAACACTTGCTATTCCTCTGTATTTTTCTAAGTCGAGTCAGTTCATACAGCCTTGTGCCTGACTATAGCTGCATTTTGGGGGTGAAATCCCACTGGTGGAGAACCATCGTTACGAGGTGCTCAGTGTGGCTCGCTTTGGACGTTCAAGCACTGCTGTTGATTTGTATTTGCAGCGAACTTTCTGTTTTGAATTGACACTTTCAGTCTAAGGTGCTGGAAACACAGCTGGTGTGAGCCGGGAACGTGCTGCTTTAGACCATGAGCCATTTGCAAGGGGAGACACCTGAGGTCGTTCTCAAGGTGTACATGGTACCAGCATCACTGAACCGTGTTCCGAGACGTGGACTGCCGCATAAGTGAAGCGGGGCACCTCCTGAGGAGGTGACCATTTGTTCTGTGCTTTTGCGATGTCTCTCGTCCTCACTGACTTATCTTTAATTGCAACTGTAGAATGTCTATGCTGTCTGACATCGTATGCAAAATTCACACATTTTGAAACAGGCAATTACTTATTTTACCAGGAGATATGCTCGTTAGTGAATATTTCAACAAGATCCAAGTTAGAAAACTGTGCTTATTGACAATATCAGATATTAAAATGCCTATTTTCTGAACAATATATATAGAAGAGCAACCTTTTATAGCTACGTACCTTTATAGATGATAAGTGTAGAGAAGCTTTTTAAATTTCAATTTTAATTTAGAGGCACTTCCGAGGACATCCCGTGAGACGTTCTTTGAGAGAGCTGGCACCCGGGCTGGCGCTGGGGTGCTGGGTGAGGGGCCTCTGCATTCCCAGGGTCCTTATTTATTAATGGGCATATCGGCTGTAGAATAGCAAACCAGTGTGGTGCATGGCCTTCCTGCTACCACACATGGCGAATGGAAACAGCAGGCACATACCCTGACTCCCCGGAGAGAAGGCACCGCCAGGGGTCCCTCTCTGCGTCCCTAGCACCTGTGCGTGCCGGGCACGGAGCAGGTAC
The DNA here is from genome assembly GCA_963575035.1 of Avahi laniger. NCBI lineage: Eukaryota > Metazoa > Chordata > Mammalia > Primates > Indriidae > Avahi > Avahi laniger. Next base: position 15,234 of record CAUYSK010020615.1, read on the forward strand.
ACTGCACCTGTTTGTTGAAATCATGAGTGAAGACACAGACCAAGACTCAAGAGAACTTAGACACCCCCAGACTGGGAACCGCTGTGTCCTCTGGCTCCAGGGTCTCCCTCCTGGGATGTGTGAGTTGGGTCTAAAGGTCACTTTGGATCTGATTCCAATCAGCCTTAGAAACTTGCTGTTTTGAAAATTTCAATAGATTTATAAAATTGTATATGTTTATGGGGTACAATGTGATTTTGATATGCATTGTGGAATGATTAGGTCATGAGTAAAACTCATAGCCACAGAAACTGGCTATTTAATTGGATTCTAGAGGTATGTTTGTTGAGTGGGATGCATCCAAGAAGTTAAAAAGGCCTTTGGAGGAAAAGTGCACTGAGAACGCCGTGGACGGTGCGTTTGTGCTCAGGCTGGTGTGCACGTGTTCAGTCGTGCAGCAGCCACGCAGGCTGCCGTGATCCTAGTCCCCAGAGGGAGATGTGGATTACGTTCTACTGACACTAGATGTCACCTTCCCCCAGGCCACACCGAAGTCCCTTTAGAGCAGGGAAGCTGAGTTCGTACTTTCTATTTCCGTGCTGTGTACTGAGCTCCCCGAGCCACGTGAGCCTCACCTGAGGCGTGACCTGTCCCCCCACGGGAGCTCTGCCCGTCGTCCCCAAGCCCGGCCAGAGGGCACCTGCGCCCCCCGCCCCGCGCTGCCCTGCACCCTGGAGCCCCACCTTCCTGCCTTTCCCTCCCACGCAATTTGATAAATGATATTAAAAAGTGCTATGAATGTGATGATGCTGTGATTTTTCAGTTAGAATCACTTGGTAAATACGTCTGTTTTCTAAGGAGTCTACATTTTTAGATCCTATAGATATTATTAAGTAGCCACACTTTAATAAAGCAAAGAATTAGCATTTTAAAAAATGAACATGTGTCTTAACATATCCAGGGGATACTGTTGCAAACAATCATGAAATGCAAAGTTCTATTTTTAGCACATAGGTATTCAACGTCAGAGACTTCTTGCTCTAAAATTGGCCCGTTTTGATTGTGTTTTACCTGTTACAGTTTATAGTGAAACTGTGTATCACTCATTTCTCTTTACTTGAAACCTACCTCAGAGGCTGGCATATTATTTACAATAATCCTTATTATTATAAATGAGTAAAGGTGTTTCTAAACTGTCAGCATTTTGAGTATCAAATCAATTTGCATAGACAGCAAAATTCATTTGACATTTAGATGAATGTCCTTTGATTGCAGCACTGAATCATATTGTTATAAATACAACCGTGTAAGCTATTAAAATTAAGTATCATAAACATCATCGTGCTTATTGACCTTCATTCTATTAGTTTATTTTTCATACCGTTTTCAGTTAGCCGCCGGCTCCAGAAGGGGACTTTCTCCCTGTGCCCAGAGAGGAGCATCGACTAATGAAATAACTGTAACTATTTACATCTTAATCAAAATAACTTAAATGAAAAATCGTATGTATGAATTAAATTCCGTTTCTAGAATGAATGCTTCTAGCAGGCAGATATTTTATTGCCTATTTTGTAAATTATTATAGGTAAAATTACAACCCTAGGAATGCATGCAAATTCTATAGTAGAACATTTTTGTTAATTCAACTAGTGTTCAGGGAAGTAATCTGTATTTGTGAAGTGGGATATAGCTGTCAGTTGTTCTTATACAAAATTGTAACATTCCATTGGAAATAAATCTTTCACATTTAGCAGCATTTTCACACATTTTGAATGACAAAATGTTCAGAAACTAAATATAGTGGCACTCACATCGTCATTGAAGGGGGAGCGGGAGGGAAGGGGAGGCGACCTGGGGTTCCCTGTGCTGCGCCCCCAGCGCCACCCGCCACCGCCAGCCGGTCTCTCCCTGCTGTGCGCGCACCTGCCGCGCACCTGCCGCTGGCGTTTCTCCTCCTCCCTGGTGTCGCGCTGCCCTGGCTTTTCTCCTCCTTCTTCTCGTGGCCACGTGTGCCTTGAACAGGTGGCGGACGTAGGTTATTTTCTTTTAAGCTGTGTATTCGCCAGGGAACGCCAGCCCCTCCGAGGCCAAATTGCCACCAGGCGGCTGCCACCCGGCGCCCTCCCCGCCTCAGCCAGGCCTGGGTGCTTCAGGGTCCTGCGCTGCCCTCCGAGCCGCGTGCCCTGTGTGGGCGTCGCCGCACGGCCACCCACCTGTGCCTCCCGGCGGGGCTCTGTGGTGGCCTGGCCTACCTGGGCCACCGTTACCCGCGGGCTCCAGGCCGCCCATCCAGGCCCCCCACGGCCTCACGGCCTCCTGAAGGTGGGAGCCGGTGCCCCTGCGCCCCTCGGCTGTGCACAGTCTGAGGCAGAGGCTGCTGTTGGAGGGGATGCGCAGCCACGTGGCGCTGTTGCTGAGCAGCGGTGCTCACGGTTCCGTTCTGTGGTGACACGCGGTTCCCTGTCCTGCGGTGCACGCGTTCCCTGTCCTGCGGTGCACACGGTTCCCTGTTCTGTGGTGACACGCGGTTCCCTGTCCTGCGGTGCACGCGGTTCCCTGTTCTGTGGTGACATGCGGTTTCCTGTCCTGCGGTGCCCGCGGTTCCGTTCTGTGGTGACACGCGGTTCCCTGTTCTGTGGTGACACACGGTTCCCTGTTCTGTGGTGACACGCGGTTCCCTGTTCTGTGGTGACACACGGTTCCCTGTTCTGTGGTGACATGCGGTTCCCTGTCCTGCGGTGCACGCGGTTCCCTGTTCTGTGGTGACACGCGGTTCCCTGTTCTGTGGTGACACACGGTTCCCTGTTCTGTGGTGACACGCGGTTCCCTGTTCTGTGGTGACATGCGGTTCCCTGTCCTGCGGTGCCCGCGGTTCCGTTCTGTGGTGACACGCGGTTCCCTGTTCTGCGGTGCACGCGGTTCCCTGTCCTGCAGTGCACGCGGTTCCCTGTCCTGCGGTGCATGCGTTCCCTGTCCTGCGGTGCACGCAGGGCGTGCGGCCGTGAGGCCCCTCCTATCCGCGGCGCATCCGTGTGTGTGGCGGGATCAATAAGCATTCATCTGGGTTACATGTGCGCAGATCCATGGATAAGAGGAGGAAGTTCCATTTCTGGGTTTTGAGCTGAGAATTTATTTTATATTTACATTTAGTTTATTCAGATTTAAACAAGATTGTGCCTTTATAGTTTTATAATAGCTAAATTTCAATTTTAATTTTGCTTGTCAGCATAACTGTTAATGGCAGATATAATTTATTCTGTTTCTCATATCTGTTCTGCTCAGGAGTGTCCTTAATGATTTCTCTTCAGATAATTATGCTTTGCCACATGGCTCTCTCAGTTTGACTTTCCACATTGTCATCATCCCAAGTTTTCATTACATACTGAGGAATGTGGGATCACTTCTCATACCTTAAACCTGGGGACGTTCAGAGCCAGAGTTTGGGAGCTGTCTTTTGAGAACTGCATGGTCACATCACGTAGTATAGAGTACGTCGACTTGGTGAGAAAGATCCGGGTCTGGCGTCATCCCTAGACCTATCCTGGTTTGCTACGAGGCAGACGCACACGCTAGCCATTGCCTGCTGTCTTCAGACACACTGCAGAGCTTTCTGCCTTCCTGCCTGGACCCAGGGCTGAGGGTGACCAGGGGAAGCGGCCGGAGTCATGTGGTTCTTTCTGGGAATGGGGATTGTGGATGGTTCAATTAAACATGCTTTGGAAAGTGCGTCATGATGATAAATGCACACGTATGTGCACACGCACAGACACATTTACAGAACGATGACTGAGCTCCTCTTAGGCAACATACCCTGAGCTGGAAACTCAAGGTAAGAAAAATGTAATAGAACCCGTCCCAGAGCTGGACGCTGGGGCCCTGAACACCACGAGGCACGTTCTCCACACGAGATACAGACGGCACAGAACAGCTGGAACGTTTCCAGTGCCCGGGACGGGCTGTGGCTACAGATGTGTCCACAGACTGTTAGGGGAGGTCAGGTGTGAAAAGAGGACACGTGAAAATATGCAGAGTTTTATGAGTGTTGTTAGGGAAAGAGAAAGGTTTCACAGCAGAGAAAGCATGTGCTGATCACTGTGATGCCTGCTGTTTACCAGGAGCGCAGGGCGCGGCACCACCGCTGACCGTCCAGGTACCTCTGAGTGCGCAGGGGAGACTGTAGATGAGTCAGCAGGACGGAGCCGGGAGCATCTGGGAGAGTGGAGGCGGATCACAGAGGAAACCGTGTACACCACACCACACACATGCATCAGCACACATCATACATGCATGAGTATACACCACATATACCTGTATACGCCTGCATACAACACACATATACTTGTATATACCACACATAGGTGCACACAAACATATGTGCTTGCATGTTCCACACATGCATGCACACCACACCACACACATGCATCAGCACACATCATACATGCATGAGTATACACCACATATACCTGTATACGCCTGCATACAACACACATATACCACACACAGGTGCACACAAACACATGTGCTTGCATGTTCCACAGATACATGTATACCACACACATGCTGCATGCATGAACACATCACACACAAATACTCAACACACATGTGCATGCATATATGTACTGGTTACACACCATACATACCACACATGATACAGAAGTGCACACATGCACACAAAATACAAGAATACAACACGCATACACTTGTACACATCACACACATAGACATGTACTCAGGGGTACATGTGCACACCACACCACGCAAGTATACAAAACACATACACCTGTACACATCACACGCATACCTGTACACATGTACACAACACAGCACACTCGCTGGTAAACAACACAATTTTGCATAGCACTCATACATGTACACAGTACCCATACACTCGATCATACCACACAAATGCTATTGCACACATGTGTAGATGCCACACACACACCACATACATGTGTCCATAACACACAAAGGTTTACAACACAGAGCTGTGCAAAACATACATGAGTATATACACAAATGCACACAACATGCATGTTCCTAGCACATACCACACACATGTATAAAGCCTACAATGCCACAAATGTGTATATACCACACATGCACATAACACATATACACCACACATGGGCACATCACATGGCACATGTCCATGTACACAGCACATATGCACACAACACACATGCAAACACATACCACAGAACACATGTGTACATGACACACATATATGTGCACCTGCACACAACAAACACATGCACAGCACATGTACACAGAGGTGGCACACATCACACACACATACACAACATGCATGCACAACACGCATGCACGTGTGCTCCTGGCTCTTCATGGTTGTGTCTGCTGGAGCTGACATTGCTACTTTTCTTGCACAGCCGGACGGAGGGAACGGCCACACCCGGGGCCGAGCACGTCACACTTCTGAGTTAGTTTCACCACAGGGCTACCGTGCCCACCTCGCGCTCATGTAAGAGAGCAGATCCCCTTTCCGGAGTCAGCGTATTTCACAGACTCCAGAGCAAGGGGGTGTTTTCCACGCTGGAGGCGGAACCTGAGGTTCAGGGTGACCCAGCACGAGCTTTCTCTCCACCTCAAAGTCCGGTGACTGTGAATTTCAGAAAGGCCCTTTCTCTAGATGTGGGACTTCGTTCTCGTGGTGCTGAGACCAGTGGGTTCCACGTCCTTCCAGCCTCTCTGCCACCACTGGCCATCCTCGCGCCGGAGAATCCGGGTCGTCCGTGCTCCCTCGAAGCTTCCTTTTAGCCCAGGCTGGCTGAAAACGCTCTCAGATTGTTGACTTCTCTGGGCACGTTTGTGCTTTGGCTGCCCCCCCACCCCGGTCCCCCTGTTCTGGTTGGTTTGCGTTCCTGGGCAGGGTGGCGGAAGGACTGAGAGCCGCTGGTGTTTGAACCCGTGCGGGACCACGTCCTGTGTGTCCTTGGGCAAGTTACTGCACTTCTCTGTGACTCACCAGCAAACCGAGGGTAATCGTAAAGCCTGGTTATAGTGATGATCCCATTAATTAGTGACTGTTAATAAAGATACAGGGATATGTATGAAGATTGGCACGAGTGTCTTATTTTAGGCACCATTTTTAACTTGTTTTATTAAAGGCAGATCATTGCCTCACCATTGTGATACTTTGCATGATTTTTAATCTTAGTTTCCCTTAAGTGACCATCCAAGGAATATGGTCCTCAAATTTCTTTGTGGTTTGGTAGGTTTTGTCTTAATGGGACCATATAAATACGGGGTGAATTGTGAATTCTGTGCTGTCAGATGTTTTCTGTAGGGGGTTGAAGGGTGGTCCCCCAAAAGGTATGCCCATACCCTAATAATCTCTGAAAATTTATATGCCAAGAGGGTGAGAATTACCTTCTATGGCAAAATATAGGGTTAAGAATTTTCTAAAGTTTTGTAATGTTTAATTGACAAAAATTATAAGTATTCAAGGTGTAAAGTGTGATGACTTGATGTCCATATATGTTGCGTAATCAACACATCGTGACCTTATGTAGTGACTTGTGTGTGTGTGTGTGTGTGTGTGTGTGTGTGTTTGTGAGTGAGAGAGAGATGTGGACACTTAAGATCTATTTCCCTCACAACTTACAAGTATTGTTTACACAGTCACCCTGTTGCATGTTAGAGCCCTGGAACTTATTAACCCTAAAACTGAAACTTTGTATCCTGTGACCCCATCTCATTTCCCGCCCCACCCAGCCAGGGTGACAGTTCTACCTCTGCGTCTGGAGGGGAGATCTTGCAGTCTTGTCCCCAAGTTAAGGGTCCTGAGAGGAGGAGGGTATCCTGAATTAAAGAGAGAGGAGAGGGAGTCTGGAGACCCACACGCAGAGCAGAGGGTGAGGTAGGAACCTGGGCGGAGACAGGAGTGATGCGGGCCCAGCCAAGGAGCACCTGGAGCCCTGGAAGCAGAGGAGGCAGGAAGGAGCCTCCCCTGGAGCCCTGGAAGGATTTGATCTTGAACTTCTGGCTTCCGGAACTGTGAGAAAATAAATTTATTTTGTTTTAAAGCCACTAAGTTTATGGAAATCTTTATATAGCAGCCCTACAAAGCTGATAACATCTTTTTAGGTAAAGAATACAGGTTTTAAGGGAGTATCTTACTTAAAAATATAGAGAATTTGAGCAAAGAGAGGGTTGGAGCGCCCCGGAGCACTGAGTGGCCCAGCAGTGCTTCCTGTGTGGGAGGTGATATGGCTTGGATCATGAGATGTCAAATGTACTTTAGCTAAAATTAATGTTGTTATACTTGCTTCAAAGTAAAGTTGCAGCTGTGACTTGCAACTCCTATGGAACTCATCTAAGAAAAGGGGAGAATTCCCAAAACCTCCCAGACCATGTCGGCTCAAGGTAAGATTGTACCATGGTTAGGACTAACGCTTTTTTGCTTCTGTAACTGTGCTTGTGCAAGCAATTCGATGATTTATCGGTGTGTGGTTTTTGCCTTTAAAAGAGCCGGCCCTCCTGGCTGAGGGCTGCTTTTTCTGTGCTGCTGCCTCTAAGCGGTGCAGGGGCAGTCGCTGGCCAGCTAATAAAGATCCGTAATTTTGGCTCAGCTTCGGTCTTTTCTCGCTCTCCGGACCATAACAAAAACCACCAGAGAGCGGCTGCGCCTGAAAGCCACGTGCCTCGCAGGTGTGGGGAGTGAACGCTTCCCCGTGCGTGAGCGCTTGCTCTGAGGTGCGACCAGCCGGCCTGTGCTTTACGAACCGCAGCGATTTTCCTCCAAGGCTAATCGGATTTAGTCCTGACCTGTGGATTCTTGTCGTCGTTTCAGGCTGGAATCGGGTTTGTAGTTTCCGTGTCCACAGGAGAAAGGAGAAGGGCAGGGAGGTGTGTGCGGCCCGGGTTGGGGGCCATGGGCTCCAGTCGGGGGCGAGGACCCCTTGTGGGGTGTGTTGGCCCCACGTTTTACCCCCGAGTCCCAGAGCGGCTTTTGCTTTCAGGCCTTGCACGGCCGGTCCGGCTGGAGCCGGCTTTCAGGTGCTGCCGTGCACCTGGAAGGGGCCCCCCCGCCAAGCCCTCCCGAGGTGCGATTCTGGATCTTTCTGTCACCTGCTCCGGTTTAAACACACCCCTTCATGCTCTTGCCATGTGGCGTGTGGCGTCGTCATACCTCGCTATGGAGCGTGTGTGAAATACGGAGACGTACAAGGAAGCAAAGGTCCCGTGACCTGGCCAGCACTTCATAGCTTTTCTTCCGGACTTTCCTCCTCTTCCAGGGTAGATTCCGTAAATTAAAGTCACACTGTAGAGTTTTCATGCTGCGCCTTGGAATTTCTCATCATAGACTGACAGTCTTTCCCATTTATTAAGAAACAGTCACCAATTACTGTCAAATCCCTGGTTAATATTCTCCCATAGCGTGGAGGGGCTTTGGACGGTTGTTCCCATGCGAGGGGAGTTTGTTGAGACGCACAGCGTGCCCGAGTGTGGACACGCCTGTCCCCTCGTGTCCCTGCCCTGCTGGATCCGTCGTCTGCTAAGGTGGCCGTGATGCTCAGGAGTCCTGGAGGGGCTGAGTCTGCTCACCGTTCAGAACCCCAGAGGGGAAATGCTCAGTTTCTCAGTCTCACGGTTCTCTCAGTGTCCGGTTTGCTCTCGCCTGTCGGGAGTGCGTCGGTGAGTGGTTGTGGGTGCTGCGTCTTCTGACTCTCAGAGCCACGGCGGGGGTGCTGCTGTCGTCTCCCTGTGTGCCTGGGACCCGCTGCCCTCGGATGCAGACACAAAACTCTGGGAGCACAGGGAGGTCCCATGGCCCCAAGGGTTGTCTGCCGTGGACCGCGCGTGGCCGTGGGTTTCCTGCCTGGTTCCCACGCTGTGCAGCAAAGCTCCGCGGTGCGGGTTCGTGTCCTTTCCCCCAGCTGGCCCCTCCCACTCGCCCTGCGGTGATTTTAAGTAGAGTTAATCACAATAACGCACAATTTTAGGGATCCTCGTTTTCTGTAGATACAAATCTTTACCCCTATTGCCAGAATTTCTAGAAAGTGATGCGTGACAATGGTGAATGTGGTTGACTCTATTCTGTTTCACATGTTAGTACAACACCCCGGGTGGCTGTTGGTTTCACAGACATTCTGTTCGTCTGTTAAAGCAAATCCTAATATTAGATTTTAAATATTTTCTTGAAAATTGGGAATGATAATTAAGTTGTGTTAATTGTCTTTAGCTTTTGAGATGGTTGTGTAGATTTATCTGCTTTGACCTGTGTCATATGAATAGATGTACATATATCATATCATGCTTGGTGTCTTGAGATAATTGCTACTTAATCGTAGGGGATTATTTCCTTACTATACGTTTGAATGATGTTTACTCATATTCAGTCTAGAATTTATAATATACTGTGTTCATATGACATAATTTCGTGCTGAATTTTTCATGTTTTGATACCAGTACCATAATTACCTTATCCATAAATTAGGTAATTTTTTAATACTCTGAGTTGTTTAGAGATAATGACAATTATTTTTAAAAATTTGATTATTTTTAATTATAAACTTGTATAAATCAAGAACCCATTTTGTAAATTATTCTTTAACAGTTATTCTATTTCTTCTGTACTTATTATATTTTCTTTTCCACGGTCAGTTTTAATAACAATTTTTTAAGAAAAAAAATTTCATTTTGTCAATATTTCAAGTGTGTTAACATGGCGCCTTGCGTCGGGTTCTCTGAACATATTCAAGACGTCTTCTGTTCTCTGCCATACCCTGTTCTCATTCAATTCTGATTTGTACAGGCTGCAATTTAGGGGAATTTCCTCCGACTGGTCAGTAGTTGGTGGCTGATTTTGTTTCTGTGCATCTCAACGTGTGACTCAGCCCCAAGAGGACTAGGGTGTGACGCTGGGAGTTGGCATGTAGGTCACTGGCCGCCCCCACAAACTGCATTTTCCCAGGGGAGACTAGAACAATGACTCTGTGTTTCCCAAACTGGGGTGCAGCAGGAGTCCTTTGAAGGTGCAGGATGAACACGGGGTCCATTGTACTTGGAGATCAGACAGGTAGAGAATAAATCAATTTCATGGGCCTAATTTAAACCATTTCTGTTATATCAAAATATATATATTTTTCAGAATAGAGTGCAAAACTCACCCCAAATTTAAAGATAAAGCATAAATACCAAGAGGTAAAAAAATAAATCCTGGGTGCATATTGTATTTTCATGGCCACGTACTCACATGCCACCGTGGTCGGCTCTCACTGCCTGGGGACAGAACTTTGAAATACCTTTCAATGAAAAAAATTAGGGTAGCGTTAGAGGGCGATTCAGCCCCGCGTGTGCAGAGCAGAGGTGGAGTGAATAAGCTCACTCTTAAATGGCTTTTGGGGCGCCCAGGTGGGCAGGGAAAGCACCCGCTCTGCAGCGTTTTCTGGGAATACCTCCAGGAAACGGGAGTCCTCATGCCCGGGCTGCTCCTCTTCCCTTTAAGGGATCCTCTCACGGGGCTGAAGCACATCCGCAAACCTTTCTGAACTTGGCACCTGCGTTCACACATCCGGGACGTCTGTGCACCACCGTACCCCAGGAAGTGTTTTGTTTTGATTTCTTTACTCAGAATGGCAGGATTAGCAAATGGAATTTCTGGATTATTGATTTTCCTGTAGAATCTTCTAAATGAGCATTTTCTTCTTTTTCATAATTTTTAGGCTTATATTGTACTAGTCGATGTTGGAGGTCAGTTCCCCCATCAGAAATGAGAGTCCCTTTCCCGCGGGTAGGTCTGCAATACTGACAGCACGTTCATCTCAGCCGGGGCTGGCTGTCAGCAGCGCCCGCGACGCAGGAAGGAGAGCGCTGCAAACAGACTGGGTTTACAGGAACAAGGCGGTGTGCACACTTCCCTGTGCAGCTGCTGAGGACAGCGGCTTTTTAGAACAGCAGGACTGCTGAACTTACGAGATCACCATGCGGAAAATCAGTCCTTGCATTTTCAGCTGAGAAAGGTGAACTCGTACCAACCAACCTAGACCTCACTGACTGTTCAGGAAAATGTGGAAAAACTAGAAACTTAGGATCATTTTCTCACTATTAGAGACAGCATGGCTTTCAAGGTGGGGCTTTTGATCAGCTCTGCTTTGAACATTTTATTTAACCTGTGAAGGAAAGTTCTCTGAAAAGGGATTTGGCGGAATGAAATTTTATTCCAGTGAATACTTTGCAAACCAGGTAGATGCAGCCTCCAGCGTAAAATGGAGCCGAATCCAGAGAGAAAAGGGAAGGTCCAATTTTATAGTGAAAGTGCCTGCCCAAGTTCCCACTCAGGTCCAGTTATGCAAATGAAGGATTGAAACTCGCTTAGTTTAGATTGGTCAAAGCATCTGGGCCCTGATTGGTGGAGGCAGTTGAGCTCAGATTGGTAAATTCAGGTGAGCTCTGGAGTCCCAAAGTTGGAAGAGGTGTGGGTTTGTGTTATAACTACGTTTTTCAATTTATTTTCCTCTCCTCAATCAAATTAGGAGTTAGGACCTGGCTTATTGTATCTCCTCTGCACAGAAAACAAGTAAATAAGCTTTTGTGTTGTCTGAGAGGTGTACACATGTGTATAAGCAGGTTTACCATGGTAATGTTCTCGCCTTCTGTTTGGCCCGAGAGGATTAATAGCCTTAATTATCAAGTATTTATGCCTTGGGATCAATTCCCAATATTTACACATTTGAAGACATAAATACATTGAATAAGCCGGCTACCATATTAATCACTAACATTTGAGACAAGATTTTTTTTTTTGCACAATATTTTGTTTGTCTGGAATAGTGGTTGGCGCATACTAGATGTTGAAGAAATGATTCCTAAGTTAAATACTTTAATTTCAGGCTGACTTTAGAATTTTAACAATTTAAGTTATAAGGACATATCTCCATTAGGGACTAGGGGTAAATCCTTTGGAAAGTGTCCCGGTGAAAACAAAGGTACCACGCCGTCGGCAGGGAGGACAGCTGCTCCCACACCATCGTTCCCTTCTCGGAAGAGGGAGCTGTGGGTGAACTGAGACTAAATTCGAAGAGTTGGACAAAACGCATTCGAAGGCTACGGTGCTGTGGATCTGGTGTTTGTGGTGGGCTTGTCCCTGAAATAATTGGAGGGAATACGCATTTAAGGTAAATTTGAGAAAGAAATGGACCTTTTGAAGTGGCGTTTTCTATCAACTCTGTAAAGATGTTATTTAGGAAGCAAACATTTGCTTTTGAGTTATGACGTGAACCTGCCCAGGAGCAGGAGCAGATCTCTGCCCCGTGACTGCGCTGATGTCGCCGTTCGCTGGGAGCCTCGGGACGCCCTGCGTGCTGTCGTGGGGCGCTGGGGAGCGAGCCCAGGGTCTGGCGGGCGAAGCGGGAGCCAGCCCTACTCCTCGCCCTCCCTTCCTCCTTTTCTCTCTTACTTTTTAACGTGAAGGGTTCAGTGTTTTAGCTGAAAACATACCCAACGGGCAGCAGCACTCAGGAGTGTATTTAGGCTCCTCGAAAGTGTAATTCAACTTTTTTTTAAGCCAAAATAATGCATATTCTTCTACCGAGTATTTCAGAGCAGATCAGTGATGATGCATGCCGCTCGGGAATGTTAGTCTTCCCTGCATGTCTGAAATCCCGGTGGCAGGGCTGTCCGTCACCGGCCCTGCGCCTCTGCAGGTCCTGGGTCTCTCTCGGAGCAGAGGAGCAGGTGTTCACAGGCCTGGCCCTCTCCGCCCTGCCCACCCCCTACCAGGACTCAGTTTACCCAGCAGCCTGGGTGACTTCTCTCCTGGAGGCAGCCGGGGCGGCCTTCCTGGAGACTTGGCAGGCATCTGTTGTCCACTCTAATTCATAGCTCAATACACTGGGAAAGTAGTGGAGAAAAGCACATTAATAAAAATTTTTCAGCGATTATTAAAAGTTCCTTTTTGCAGAATTATGAAATAATTACTTTCTCACTCCAGCTTAGTAGGTAAATGTCATCTGATACTTTTCAGGGACAGTGTCCAAAACTTTAATTCCCGTCCATCAAGGAACATGTCTCAGAAGTTAAATAAAAAGGGGAGTTTTTGTGGATGCCGCAAACTCCATGAAGTCCGAGTCTGTTCTGCCGCCTCTTCGGTTTTCCACACGTTAGATGATAAGACGGATATTTCCACTTGATGTTTCCTCCACTTTGGCCAAGCCCGCATCCCACGATTAGTGGTAGCCACACGTACCATGTGCTGCCTGGGGCTAGAAGCCACTGGAAAATGACTTTTAACAAACATTTTCCGACTGATGTGGATATTTCGGTGTTGCGGTCAGTGTGATGCGCGACCGCTGCTCCTGGAGGTTCCGGCGCGGACGGCAGGGTGGCCGGAGGACGTCGGTGGGTCAGTCTTGCACCGTCTCCATCAGCCACGTGAACTTTGGTAAATCCATTGTCTTACGTGGGCTGGAGTTTCCTCATCTGCGAAGTCATGTATGAGGACGAGTGTAGCTGAAATGTAAGTTATTTTGCTTAACGTCATCGTTCATGTAGAAAAGGTGAGCACGCTGTGTGCCGTAGGCTCAGCACGCTGCTTCAGACGTGTGGACTCGGGGCCCTTCTCCCCTTCACGGGGGACTCAGGAGAAATGAAGTTGAAATCAGACGCAGCAGAACTGGAATTGACACCAGAATATTCCCATGAACTGGCCGTCCGGGTGGGGAGTGGGGCCCTTGCGGGTTCAGGCCTGATTTGTGGTGTGAGCTGATTTCCGTGGTGTAAATACTTCCCCCGTGGCTGGCTTCAGGCTGCTGCTCTCCCGTGCCGGGACAATGGTCAGTTCAATGAGATGACGATTAAGTGGCAAGTACAAGCTCCAGGCACAGACTGAGCTCACGCTCATAACTGCCCCGCGGAAGCAGAGCTGGCGGGTCTCACGGGGGTCGAAGGCTGAGTGGGCGCTCACCCGCCAGGCCCCTGTCCCGCCAGGCCAGCTCCGTGGTTCCGTTTGTCCTTGTCATTGTTGCTAAACCGGTTCTTCCTGTGACCTCTCCACTAGCCTCCTGGGAAGCCGAGTGGTTTTGCTGCTGAGGAATGTCTTCCTCAAGAGTAGTTTCAGGAAAATGGTCCCATTGTCTGTGGTCTTTTTCTCTTCTCCATTTAAAGGGCATTTTCTTTTCTCAAAGCAGGAACAAATCAGTCCTACTTACCATGCACATGTGTGGGTTTCTTTCTAACAGCGGCTGGGGTGATTTTCGGCTTTCAGATCTTTTAACTCTGAATGTGTTTGCGACTTTGTAATACACTGAGCATCCGCAGGGTACGGACTTCCTGTAGTAAAGTTATCGCTGAGATTTGCAGAAAGGATAATTTGGTTTCAATTATATTAAGTAACTTTATGAAAGAATTGTGCCACTTTTTGTTCAGAATTAAGTAGATAAATTTTAATTGAACATTTGTCATGGAAGAAATCTTCTAGAAGATAGATTATTTTATGTAAGAGTTTATGCTTTGTGAGGAGCTTCTATGACTTCATGAACTGTGTGTTCCCTTCACAAAGTTTTCTTCAGCGACCCAGGAAAGGGATGTGTAGACTGCACAATTGGCTGGAAGAGATTTTCCGTGTAGAGTGTATCATGGGTACTTTTCTTCCCCCAGGAAACGTTTGTTCATTTTTTTTCCAAAAACAATCGGCTCGATTTGTGAAGATACAAAATTCAATCATCAAATGTTGCCAGAAAACCAAATATGTATAAATCACTTTCATGCTTAGACATCATAATCTGGTTCCTAGAAAACCGCACTCACTCTCTCCTAAGGAGAACACCGCGGCTTGGTTGGTGTAGTCGTCTTTCCTCAGTTAGTAACACCAGGTTCCCTAAAGGATCTACAGACACGTGTGCCTGCTTTTGTCACGCATACAGACCAGGGGGTCTTTCCTCTTTTTGGCAAATGTAGAAACTGGCATGAAAGTATTTTCCGCTAGAGCAACTTCTGTAATTGAGATGTCCTTTCCCCCGACACAAGATGGCTTGTGCTCCGATGCGTCTCCCGCCCCCACGTGGGCCTTTCTTGCCTGGGCGGGGGGCAAGCCCGGTTCCCACTGGGGTGCCAGGATGGTGCTGGCCAGACTGTGAGCCCTGCCTCGCGTTCCGGCTCCCGTGCGGGGCGCAGAGACGGCCAGAGGACCCCCGGCCTCAGATCCAGGCCATTCCTGCAGAGGAAACGCACAGAACAATTTTATTTTAAGAGGGAAACCGCTGGGAGCCCTGCATCTCAGGCTTCAGCTGGAAATCGGCAGGAAATCCGGGGTCTGCTCCTGAGCTCAGCGGGTCTCGGCCGTTCTTCTCACAGGCTCCGACCGGGCTGTTGGTAGAAGGACACAGGTAACTTTACCCTTTGGAACAGAGACAATCTCACATGGAAGCAGGTTTCTGTTTTCGTTTTTAATGTTTGAGAAGACACCACTTTCCACGAGTGGAACGGGACTGGGTAGCAGATCGTGCGGATGTGAAGGATGGCACGTCCCGTGAAGAAGCCGACGCTGAGCAAACGTCGTGAATGGGATCGTCGTGGTGGGTTTTAAAGAGAAGAGTTCAGATAAAACTCCCAAGGACGATCGGGGCGGCCCGTGACCCTCTGGAAGGCCTCAGTTTTCCAGGTCTGGACCCTAACGGCGACTTCTTTCTGCACAGCCTGTACACCCTCAAAGACCCTGACGATTCCGGGAAACATCTTGGGGCGATTGCTTCATTAGCAAGTGAACATTGTTTCTTCCTTAAAGAGAGGATTCATTCTTTTAGCAGAGAAGACAAACTGTAGCGCTGCTCTACTTACAGCACAGATTGTGTTGCTTAGAGGAAATGTCCTTGGGAATCCGGAAACATGGGGCATGTTAGAAACATAAACACTTAGCATTCGTAGAGTGTGTGGCTGGTGGCTAAATGTTATAGAATATTCCTGAAGTACAATAGCTTTTCTCTCATTAATAACTTTTTAGATTAAAATTGAAACATTGCTATTTCATAAATGGGTTACTCCATAAATGAGTAACACATTTGATTATTGTTATATGTGTATTTTTATTTTTTAATTTTTTTTAATTTCAGGATACTGTGGAGGAACAGACATTTCGGTTACATGAAATGCATTTGCCTCGCTCAAGCCAGGATTGGAGGCGTGCCCTTCCCCCATGCAGTGCCTGCCCCCAATGAATACTGTGTGAGCTCCTCCGTGTTGATCAGTCAGTGCCAATTTGATGGCGAGTACGTGTGATATCTCACTGCGGAGGATGGATTCCAGCTCTATCCAGGATAATACAAGAGGTGCCAGATCACCGTCGTTTCTTATAATTGAGGAATACTCCATTGCATATGCATACCACATTTTATTAATCCCCTCATATGTATTTTTATAAATGATTTTCTGACGTACGGTTTTGAAATGTCAGTTGTGTACTTAACATGTGCAAGGTGCTTTGGGAATTGCAGACATCGTAGAAAACACGGTCTGTGTTCCCCAGGTGGTACCATCTGCCCGGGCAGGGAAACCTACTGGAAATGACAGCTGCTTCTTCCTGGGGCTCGGCCTCTGCCCTGCCCTGGCGCCAGGCACCCACTCCTCACCACCCCCTGGAGAGGCAAGGCCCTCGTCACCATAGTCACTGTAGACCCATTTAAAAAGCACATTTCCCCCCAGCTTAACCCGACACATACTGAGGGGAGAGGGCGCTGCCTGAGCCGCCGTGGACAGAGCACGGGGACTCGCGGACACTCCGAGGCGGTGACGGAGGAGCTGCCCAGGCCGCACAGGGAAGCACTACTCGTCCCTGGATTCGAAAAGACACCTGGCGTGTGTGCTATGCCTTAATGCCATTCCTGCCCCAGGGACGTGAAGTCCGTGTGCGTCTTGGGACCCGCAGTCCCTCTGTCTGTCTGCTCCGTGCTCCCAGCTGTGGCACCAGGATCCCAGTGACGGTCCTGCCAGGCGTTGGGGAGGGTGTTACCCGGCACGGAGGGATGTGCTGGTGCCCGGGGAGTTGCCTCTTCCCGCAGCCGGGCACAGCCCCCGGGAGGCGCGGGCACACCCGAGTAAGCTGCCTATCCTGGGCGAGGCCGGGGGAGCTGGGGGGACCCCGCAGGGCGAGACCCGGCGAATGTGTAGGTTGTGATCTGCACATTCTTGCGTAAGTGGCATCTTCCAGTACGTGGTCAGCATTTCCCTCCCGGTCAGGCTCTGTCACCTGAGGGAGAGGGGGCAGGTGTCAGCAGTGGGGTCCCCTGGGTGGCTGTGTCAGAACCTGTCCTCCCTGTCACCCGCAGCGGACACCGTGGCTGCTTCCAGTGTGAGGCAGTTGTGAGCACAGGGCTGTGCAAGTCTCTGGACTTGACTTTCGCCTCTCCCGCGTGCACGCCTGGGACGCGGGGCCGGTTCTCACACGGGGATATTCGTAACTGTGCGGGAAACCTGCACAGCACTTTCCGGAGGGCCGTGGCGTTTCGTGCTCCTGCCGGCAGGACAGACAGTCCCTGCGGCTCTGAGTCTTGGTGGTACTTGGTGTTTCCAGACTTTTCCATTTGGCTGTTCTAATTGGCGCGCAGCAGGGCGCCATCACGGCTTTAATTTGCGTTTCTCTAATGACTGATGACCTGACCGTCTTTTCCTGTGTGAGTTTTCCACGTGGAGAAAGTCTTTCACCAAATGTGTCCCGGTGTTTGCCCTATCCTGTGTTGCTTGTCATTTTGTAATTGAACTGTGGGTTTTTATGTATTCTGGATGGAAGTCCTGTATTCAGTTATCTTGGACTCATTTTTTACTGGGTTGTTTGTGCTCTTAATATTGAGTTGTAAAAGTTCTCTATATCTTTTTGATGCAGCTCCTTTATCAGACATATTTTTCAAAATTTTGTTCTGGTCTCAATGTCACTATATTTTCTATTTTTTTTTTTAAACATATGATTCTCCAGTTGTTCCTGCAGCATTTTTTGGAAAGACGACCTTTTCCCCATTAAATCTCTTTGGTAATTTATTAACAATCTATTAGCCTCATATATGTGGGTGCATTTCTGGACTTTATTTTGTTGAGATATGTATATTAATATCCACCCCTGTGCCAATACTACACTCTGTTGATTATTGAAGCTTTGCAGTAAGTCAGAAATCACTTGTTGTGACTCGTTCAAATGTCTTCTTTATTTTTCAAAATTGTTTTGGGTATTTTAGGTTCTTTGCATTTTCATATAAATGTAAAATCGCTTTCTTCATTTTTACAAAAACACATGGTAGAATTTTAATTGAAACTTTCACGAGCATATACCTCAATTTGGGGAAAATTGATTTCTTAAAAATACTAAATCTTTCCAATGTGTGAACATGATATATTTCTTATTTAGGTCTCTTTCAAATTCTGACAGCCGTGTTTTGTAATTTTCAGTGTGTATGTCTTGCAAGTATTATTGTAAGTTTATGACAAAATGTTCATATACTTCACTCTGTTGTAAATATTTCTAAAATTTAAGTTTCCAAATGTTTCCTGTTGTTACCATATATAAATTTAACAACTTTTTTTTTTAATACTTCCCTTGTATCTTGTGACTGTTTACCCCACTTACTAGTACTAGTTTGGTAGATTTATTTTTAGATTCTTTGGGATGTTCTATGTAGGTAATCAGGTTATCTGAAATAAAGACAATTTTAGCTCTTTTTTCCCATTTAGGTTACATATGTTGCCTTTGCGCCGCCGGGTCAGAGGTCAGGGTGCCCATCCCCCGACGGTGCCCACGACTCCGTCAGGTGTGAATATACCCGTCCCTGCCCCCCACCTGCTGACACCCGATGAGTGTCGCTACCATCTGAGTCAATTATTTCATTGAGTCTGACAAAATAGTGATTTTTGATAACATTTATTAACGTCCTTTCTTCTGTAAAGAATAGCTCTCCCTCGTCAGCTCTAGATACGCTGCAGTTCCTCCTAAAATGAAAGGTCTCAGCTTCATTCTGCCTCTAGAGTTGCAGTTTCGCAGCGAGGAGTGGTGCTTTGTCCCCTCCCACGCTGGCAGCCGAGACGTGTCTCTCCTCCCTCTCTCTTCCTCCTCGATTCTTCGAGTATCACTGTGCACAGGCGGTTGTGCGTTTGTTCAGGTCGCAGTCAATCACGGCAGCTGTTATCGCAGAGGGTTGCGTTGCCCCCTGTCCTGGTCAGCAGGGTCTGCAGCCGCCGACCGGCACCTGCGGGTCTTTGGGCGCCACCTTTGGTTCTCATGATGGAAACATCCAGGCTCAGGCTCTTAGCTCCTTTGCTGAATCCAGAAATGCAGCTCCCATTTTCCAAGAAAATGGGCTTTGTCGTCTTAAATTAATTCCTTTAATTGGGTATTTAGAAACCAAAAGCTGCTGGGGCCATTTGCTGGCCATATCAAGCAAATGTATTAAAGTATATTTTAAATTAATTGTATTTACTCAGATTTTACATTGCAGTTTTTTTTGCTTTGACTTGTTGGATTTTTCTTTTAAGTGTATGTTAATTCAATGAAAATTGCGGATCCTAATAACCCTATCATGCTTAATTGCATATTAGTTCTACATATACATTAGTTTTAAAATTATAATACAAAAATGTTATTAGAAATAAAATTATAAATTGAAGATTTATTGATCATTGGTCTTTAGACTGTAATCAAGAGCATACAGATCAGTATCATGTGCGACATTTTTTGAAATAATATTTTCTCTGTGTAGTTATATTATCAACTTAATATACAGCGGACTTGACTAATTAGTTTCTAACATTTAACATTTTTATTTTGACTTAATTTTATTTTTTAATATGTTAACATTCACGTTGTCTGAAGTTAAACTATGTAGAAGGACAACACTCAGAGAGGCTGACCAGGGCCTCTGTTCTCTGAACCCGCATCTCCCGCCACCTGTCGGCAATCATCTTAATTATTTTCTGGTTTACACTAATGCTGTTTCTTTTTGGGAAAGAAAAAAGTAAACATATGTCTTCCTTCCTCTTCTTACGTGCTCCTTCATATGTCCTGTCCTTTTCTTCGAATGAGAGATTGTCATTCCGTATACATTTACCCTGCTGTGTATCCTGAAATCATTCCGTGTTCAGTGGTGACAACTCTGCTCCCCCGCGGGTAGTCGTGGCTGTGTGGTATCCCCTGCTTGGACACGCCTAGTGGTGGGCACTGCGCTCTGACTGGGCGTGGCGAGTGCAGACAGTGCTGAAATTAATCTCCCTGTGCATGTGTTGCTTGGCGCCTGTGCAGATGTTCTTAGAGTTAGATTCCTGGAGGCCGTGACGCAGGGTCAGAGGATACGTGCGCTAAGCCGTGAGACGCGCTCATGGCTGCCCTCGCCAGGACCGTCCTGCATCTACCCAGCGGTGTGTGAGCCTCCCGCGTCAGAGGCCCACGGGTGGAGGGCGTCGTCCTGAGTTTATGTTTCCCGGGAAGGTAGCTGATAACTGACTTCTCAGGTGAGCGCTCTGGGCTTGTGTTTCTGGTTGCAAATGTGTATTTTCACATTTTCGTGCAAATGCAAGTGGGTGGTGTTGTCCCTCCTCTCGTTGTGCCTCAGACATGGGCTGTGAGAAGTTTGTTGTCCTAGTTGACCTCTGAGGCTTTTTGAAAGATACGTCTAGTAATTTAAATTTTAAAAGCTACAGTTTACCATTGGGGACCTGGAGTTGATTCTCTGACTAGTTGTGCAAAGCGTTTTCCTTTATCGTCAGTGCCAGGGCCAGGACGCCCCCATTTCATTATCTGCTGATTAAACGTGGAGTTAGCATAAATGGTGTTACGTAAAAATTGTGTGTCCTGAGGGCTCTGATGATGCAGTGCCTTCCGCTGCCCTGCGAGGGCCCGTGGGGCAGGGGACAGGTGGAGGGAACCACCCGGCTTCCCGGGACCCCCCATGCGTCCCCCCCAAAGGGACCATCACTGCCCTGAGAACCTGCCAGATAGAGTCTTGCACATGGAAAGACAGCTGTGAGCTATCAGAGCAAACTTCTGCGTTGGTTTTGTACTTAACATTACTGTTAAGGAATTATTATGGTTTTCCTCAGAGTGTTGTCTCCAGACGATTAACTGAGCAACTATTTGATTGATCCGTTATCATAGTAGTGCAGCCACTGAAGACACACAAGTGCAGTAAAGGGACTCCAGGTTTTTCCCTAAAACTTCAATTTGCATTAGGTGGTGATTTGTCTGTACTTTGAAAATAGGTCCAAAGGTCGCTATATTCTCTTGAATTTTTCTAAATCACTGCTTTGAATACTAAATGGTGTTCAAATGCCATTTGAATACAGCAAAGATCATTTTTCTAATTCAAAGTATGATGCTTTGATAATACGTATACGTAATTAGTAAATTCCTTTGAATCTTTATCATATGATTTTTTCATCTTATACTTTCTGCATGGGAGAGTTATGTGTCACATGGAGCCACTGTTCAGGATGTCGGGAATGGGTTAGACAATCATCTCTGAAACTTCGGGGGTTGTCCCAGCCCCTCTCCCCTGTGTTTATTTTGGCATAAAAATTGGCTAGGTCAATGAGATAATCACAACTTTGATTCTACAATCGCACTTTGTAATTGAATTACCATTTGTTTGGAGAGGAAAGGTTATATGCATTTCACACCTTGCATTCAAAGTGTGTGTGGTTTTTGTTAGCAGGGCGTATCTGACAAGAAGCACGCAGCATCGGGAAAGTTCCCAGACCCTAAGGGCCACTGCCACTGTCCTGGAGCGTTGGGTTTTACTTTTGAACATAAACTAATGAATGAAGTACTTGTGGTTAGCACCACAGTGGGCAATATCGAACTATTTGAACATTTTATTGAGAATTAAGGGAACCAGTGTCTGACATGCAGTTCTCCAAGGCAACGCCGCGAGGGGTATGATACAATTTGGCTTGAAAATAAGCTGAATTTTGACATGTACGTTTTTCCATAGATATTAAAAAAAAGTATGGAAATTCAGTGTCAAGAACTTGCTTCTAAATATAGTAAAGTTCCTTAAATATGACATTGTCTCTAAAAGAAAGGAGTTTTTTTAATATTATATTGGCTTATATTATCAGCTCTTCCAGTCAGGAATTACAAAGACATTAATTAGGGAAATGATATTCCATTCCTTAAAGTAAGAAAAAACACATTTTATTTTCTTTCCTTGGTTCCCATTTTACAAATGGACAGACTGAGTTGTTGTTTGCAGAGGGCAGAAGCAACCAGTCAGTTCAGCGGAAAGAATACCAGTTAAACACTGAGCCAA
The DNA here is from genome assembly GCA_963575035.1 of Avahi laniger. Taxonomy (NCBI): domain Eukaryota; kingdom Metazoa; phylum Chordata; class Mammalia; order Primates; family Indriidae; genus Avahi; species Avahi laniger. The sequence goes on from CAUYSK010020615.1 coordinate 37,451, forward strand.
AGCAAGTGGGTGAATAGCTGACGGAAGGAGTTTTTCAACCAGTGTTTCTGACATCTGTAGACATATCTCAGGTGCCCAAAGGCTCAAGAGAAAATACACACTAGTGTCTCAGTAGTGTTTAATCAGTATTTTTTCTACTGAACTCACTGATTGCTTTAACACTCTGCAAATAAAATCTTAGTCTGCTCATTGGTGGTGTTTTGCTAAAGTGTAAGTACGTGAGTTTTATTCTTAAATGGGCAATAGGTTATCACAAGCTGGAGGAGTGTTTATCTCAGAGCTTGGATGTTTTGTGAGCAGTGGCATTTCCCCACTTCTGCGGGCCCCTTGGACCCGACTGGCCTGTCCTAGGAGGACACAGGCTCCAGTGGACCAGCCTGGCCCTAACCATCGCTGTGGCGTGTAGGGCCCAGGTCACTCTGCACCTCAGCCCTTAGCAACCTGCGGACAGGACCAGAGTCATGTCCTTTTGTGATGACACACAAGTGCCTTTCTCTGCTAGCAGCTGTGCGGGGGTGGAGTCTTGGAGTGAGGTGGCCTGCGTCACACCTCCACAAAGGACACGCTTCCGAGGAATGAGTCATCGTGGCCAGGTCATTGTTTGAAAGGTCGCTGACCTGGAAGGAGCTTGCCTGGTGTTTGGTCACCTCCAGGCCACTCCATAAACGTGTTACCTGCAGGGTGGCGGGGAGCTCACCTTGCTGCAGGTGGAGGGTGACGGGTGCACTGAGGGAGGCACCCACACAGGTGTGAGGGGGTCAGCACAGCTGTGGATGCTTCAGGGGATTGTGGAGAAAACGTGTTGGTTACACACACAGCCTTCAGGGTGAAAGTTTCCACTGGACATAGCACCTGGTGCTTTGATCTCTGTGTGTTCGTCCGGACAGACCGTGCATGTTGCTACCACTTTCCAAACATCCTAAGAAATACGTGCGTGTCAGTAAAGCACCTTTCCAAATATCGACCGCCTCGTGCTCAGTCCTGCAGGGGCGTGAGATCTGTCCCTGACGGAAGTGCCAAAATGTCCGGCTCGTGACTTGCAGTTCCAGATTCCATCTGAGCCGTGGGAGCAGGTGCAGACCTCGGGGCCATCAGACAACCGGAGTTGGCCGGACGATGTCCAAAAGCACAACTCCTGACCTGCTTTTGCAAACCGGCCAAGCGGGTTTCTCATTTTAACAAAAGCAAAAACGTTGTTTCTTTTTAAGAATGGCACATTTATTTCTGCCAATCTCCCAAACCACTGCCTTCTCTGTGTTTTAGCAGGTCGTTAGATGACGGAGGAGAGTCGTATGGTTACTTGTTCATAACTCACCAAATAGCATCATTATTAATGCACAGTGTAAAACTGAGGTTATCAGAACATTCAATAAACCGAATGAGCATAATGTCCTCAACATTCATTAATGTTTCAATTATCCCTTGTGGCAATTTAAATTCACAAAAAATAAGAATATAATTATGCAACCTTCTTATTTTTCTTCTATCAAGGAAGATTCTGTCTCTCTGAAACACCGTCTGCAGGCTTCCACCGCAAAGACGCTCTGATAAAGCTCTGAAGAAAGCTCCGCAGACGCAAAGAACCAAGCCCTGGATTCCACTCCGTTCTAACGTTTTCTGCCCCTGCGGTGCTCTGAACGTCTTTCTGCGAATGTGCTGTGGAAAATGCTAGAAGGTCCTTCAGGGGAACCAGGGACTCTTCACACTTCACAGAGCAGCTGAAAGGCGCGACCGCTCCTTGAGCCGTCTGACGCCAAAGTCACGGCGTGTTCTGTTCCCAAGCCACAGGCGGCCACTCGACCAGGCAGACAGGCAAGACCCTCGGCACCACACACAGAGAGCCCTGGTGTCCGGCATCTGCGTAAACGTGCTGCTCTCCTGACCGGTCTGACGGCTGAGGCCGCACGCGCTCCTAATGGACGTGCACATTTTCACTAAGTGAATTATTAAACCGGAGCACTCAAGTTACTCCTGTCGTAGCTTTATTCCCCGGTAATTAAGTAGCCAGTCGCGGATGGACCCGGACTGCCCACCGCCTTAGCCGTGACCCGCCTGCATCCTGCTTGTGCTGGGAGGGCGTGTCCTCCCCTGCCGCAGGAAGCTCTGACGTCTCAGGAGTCACCCGGCGTCTAGATTAATCCTTGGTCAGCAAATGCAGCTGGTTATGTGGGTCAATGATGAATGGCAACGAGCTGCACGTGGAATGTACCGGGTCGTGCGTGGAGAAGCTAAAACGCAACACGCATGCACAGCCAAAGCCACGCGTCCTGGAAGGGTGGGACGTGCGCTCACTCCGCCTCCCAGAGCCAGGGCCAGAGAGAAACCCCCTCCCCCCCCTGGGCTCACGGAAGCGTCTGATGGGTGATGGGCACAGGCGGTTCTCAGAGTCACCAATACGCAAAAGTAGAACATCGACTTTGTAACGTAAAGACCCCAGCGTCCCGATCACGGGGTCACACGTTCTCACGATGTGAGAAATGCGACTCTAGGAGAAGGAAATTTCGCTGGCGTGTGAACTTGCGGTGGAATTCCTGTGCTGTCTGCTTGTCCTCGTTGTGGCATCCAAATTAGATCCACGCCTCCATTTTTGGAAAAGTCTGAAGGGCAAGGAGCTGACCCTCGCCGAGAAGGTGGCTCTTTCCTGGGGTAAAAATCCCAGGGGGGGGTTGACCCTTTGTGAGGAACCTGCTCTGAGGTCAGAGCACCGGGGAGCAACGCCGCAGCTCAGGTTCCAGAGTCAGAGGTGCCCGGAAGCTCCGAACAGCGCAGCGTGGACGTCAGCCCCCTTCGAGGCACTCCGCATGCGGGGGCCTGCCGTGCAGCCTGGTGACTGCTAACAGTGCCGCCTGTGACTTGCGAATCACCGGAACATGGATCTTACGCGCTGCATGGGAAGAAAATGAGGAGTGTGAGGCGATGCGTGTGTTAATTAGCCAGATGTAATCGTCCCACCGTGGATCCCTGTATCGAAGCATCACGTTGCGACCACAGAAATATGCGATTCTGGTTTGTCAATGACGGCGTGGTAACGCTGGGGGCCGGGAAACGAGACCCACAAACCACAGCAGGTAAGAGAGGCAGCGCCCGGCCTGCAGTGTGAAGGCCGTGGGCACAGGCCGGCCACCTGCCGGGCGAGCGCATTGGAACCCACCGGTGACCCCAGCCCTGCTGCAGTCACTGTGAAGTGTCCACTCTGTGGCGTCCTGGCCCCGTGCTGAGAGACCTCCCTGCACGGAGCACAGGGCGCTGTCCCCGGAGTCAGCAGGAAGGCAGCGCGCACCTCGGCAGGTGCGTCAGCCGCTGCAGCCTCCCGGACGGCGGACTCAGAAAACCGTCTGATGAGAAGCATCGTCCGCAGGTTTCCGTATGTGTCTCGTGACCGTGTTCTGGGTGGCCGAGTGCCAGCATCTGTCCACAGTCGGGACGGCCCAGGAACTGAAAGCTCGATCGCCGCCCCAGGGACGGGACCCACGTGCCTCGCATGGCCTGTCCGCAGAGACGCCGCTTCGGACAGCGACAGCCTGTGTGTGGCCCGTGCCAGCAGCCGCAAGGCTGCAGGGAAACGACTCCAGTTCAGACACGGAGGTTCCTCCCGCGCCAGGTCTGTTTCTCCCCCATTTCCCCTCAGGCCTCCCTGTCACCTGACGTCCCCAAAGCACAGTGGTCGCTGCGTCCTGAGCACTTTCCAGCTCTGCTTCCTCCGAGCTGGTGGCCCAGACCCGTGCTTAGCACACGAACCTCCCTGGTTTGATCCTCCGGGACGTTCTCCCCGAAGTTTCAAAGCAAAGACTTGAGGCTGGGACCCTGCCTGCCCTGGCCGGTGCCCACCCTCACCTCCCTCTGCCCACCCTCGCCTCCCCCCCCTGCTCTCCTCCACTTCTGAGCACCAGAAAATGCCTCGCTGTGTTACTGACTGGAAACCTACGAGCAGCCACACAAAACGACCGGGGACTCATATTTGCTCTGACGCAGTCTGTGTCTGTCCGGCTGCTGCGGGTGTACACCCAGAGCCTCTGCCCCGGCACAGAGTCAGGGGCAGGCGTTCACCCCATTCCAGCTCCCGTCTCCGAGCTTCCAGGGACGGCGTGAGACCTTGGAGCAAGGAAAGCAAGAGACCGTGGTGGCTGCACAGGCGTCCTCACGGTCTCAGGACCCACAGCAGGGAGGGAAGCGTGCAGACGGGGGCCCGGCAGCCCGGCCCGGTGGGCTCAGCCGCTGCCCGGTCGGGGCTACACGTGGGTGAGTCTGTGCCTGGGCAGAGCCGCAGGGGCGCGGTCCGTCTTGCCGGCTGCCGTCCCGGAGAACTGGAGATTTTAACGAGGATGTGTTTTGTACAGGACGCTCTCACAGCTCCTCAGTGGGTGGAGAGCAGAGCGCTCGGAGCCCGGAGGGGAGAACTCCCGGCCGCGTGGTCTGTGGGCCAGCAGGAGGCCGAGTGCGGCAGGCCCCGCGTCCCTCGGAGCCCCCGCCCTGCGGCAACAGGGTGCCTGGCACAGGGGGGCTGTCGCTAGAACCCGGATGCGCCGTCCTGCGGTGCACGGGTGGGGGTTGCTCTGGGCTCTGCCGCTGGCTGTGGTAGGGTTGCCAGACTCAGCAAATAAAAATGCAGGATTCCTGCTAAAACTGAACTTCTGAACAACAATGAGCGATTTTTTTTTTTGGTAAAAGTGTATCCTAAATATCACCTGGGATATACCTGTATGCAAAAACCGTCCACCGATGATGTGAAATTCAAGTTTACCTGGGCAGCCGTGTTTTATCTGCCTGCTACTGCGCGCCCTTCGGCCAGTGCTCCGCCTGAGTTCCTCTTGCGGCCGTAGCTCCCTCTTCCCCTTCTCAGATCCTCCCTCCAGGTCCCAGCACCCGCTCTGGGGAAGGCGGCCTGCCAGCGGCCAGGAGGGCTGCCCCTGCCTGGGTTGGGGTCTGGGGCAGGAGGGCTGCCCGTGCCTGGGGTGGGGTCTCGGGCAGGAGGACGGGCCGGGCCCGGGGTCGGGCTTGGGACCATGGTCGGTCGGACTGCGGGGGGCGCGTGGCGGATGCAGGTGCCAGCCCCACCCCACGCGCACCGTCCACCAGGGACAGACGGTCACTGCTATCCCCCAGCGGGTAGGGACCTCCCTCCTCACGCAGTGAGCCCACGTGGGCAGGGTCCACCCCGAAAACCATGAAAACATTTGTGCTCTCTTAGCCGTCCAAGAACCATCTAGAACCCAGCCCTGCCTCACCACTGACGTTGTCTCTGGGGTCTCAACTCACAGCCTGCGCTGCCAGCGCCAGCGCCAGCCGCCCCAGCAGGGCGCGTGCCCCGTCCCGCCACAAGCACCTCCGCTTCTCATCCTGCCACGCGCTCCTCGGAGATTTTGTTTTCTCCGGGGCTTCCTGCTTACTTTGTTCTTAACGGGGAAGAAATGTGCTCTGCTTAGCACGTTGCCTGGAATGAAAGTCCGTGTGCTGACGTCGCGTTTGCCTGAATGAATCGTTGAACGCACATGTTAGTTTGATCATTTTCGTGGCCAGGTGTGTAACCTGAACGCAGATTAACCGTGAGGACCTCTCGTCCCCTAACTTCCAGAACGCAGCCTGCGGACCCTCCTCTAGGGTCTCTCAGCCCTGGGGGTCCCTCCCACGACTCCACAAGAACGGAGCGGGACACTCTGGTGTGTGTGAACACACCCCGGACCGTGTTCATCTTCCACCCAGCAAACCGGAAAACACAGTCATTCACCTTCCAGCAGTGAGCACTCTGAGGGCCCAGGACAGCAAACAGCCCGCCCAGAGCTGCCCGCGAGTCCTCCGTGGCCGTGGGCAGCGCCAGGCCAGCTGAGGACAGGCAGAACAGGAAATGTCATTGCTGTGAGTGTTGGTTTTGTTGTTTTCTTCTTTCTCACACACAAATATTCTTTCTTTTTTTTCCTAAATCACGTGGCCAGAGGCTGGACCTCACGTGGACCCAAATGACGCGGTGCTTTTTTTTCTGAACGGTCGGGGCACGCAAGAAGCTTGGTGCAAACACAACAACGTCCTGGGAACATTCTGTTCCTGCAGCGGACGGGATCCCGTCCCCTCCTCGCGTCTTGACTGGGCACCGGAGCGTAGGGCAGGTTTATATGGGGTAGCCATGTCCCTGGACAGCAGTCGAGGCTCACGTCAGAAGAATTACTGCCCCGATAAGGTGCCCAGCAGCACACAGTCGAGTTCCTGGCTGAAAAGAGAAGAAGGTCAGGTTGTGAAATTTCTTATTTTTCCATTTTCTAAGAGAAAACCATCATTGAAACTTGTGAAGTGGTCCAGGAGAGGCCACTGTTTGGGCTGCGTGGCAAATGTGGGGAGCTTCTCTGAGCCCCTGGTCATTGCTGTGCCTTCCGTGAGCACAGCTCAGACGCCCCGGGCGCCTGGGTCGGTCCACGGAGCACCGTGACTGAGCCGTGACCCTGTCGGAATGTTCTCATTAGTGCCGCCCTGCTCAGCAACATTAGTGATTCAGAAAGTCTAAGATTCAGGGAGTCTAAGATTAAGGAAACAAAGATTTTGAAAGTAGAAGTGATTGAATCTTCTGCTCTGTCTTAACAACTCGGTAACTCTGAAATCATTTCTTAAGCACGAGAATGCTGTAAGAATTCAGTAGGCATTCAGGGCTCTGGTTATTCCCTTTACAAGGGCTAAATTCCTAATACGATTCACCTTTTGCCACATAGATATATTAGGGGAAATATATGTCTTTTATTCCCAGTAATTATTACCAGTAATTTCACACTGTTTGACACCGTCATAAATTAAAATAAGCTATTACTGAGATAGTTTGGTGATAAGATATGAAAAATCTATTTTCAAATCTCTGAGACACTTGAAGCCTGCCCAGCCCCAGGCTTGGACTCTCCGGATCGCAGCCCCCTGAGCCCTGGGAACCAGGCCCCGCAGCCCAGGCAGAGCGAGTCCGTCAGCAGGTTCTCCGACGAGAGCCAGAGAAGCGGCTCCTCTGCCCCCACCGCACTCATCATCTCCTCGTTTCTGTTTCAGGATGAGAGCGATCGTGGTCCTGGCTGTCGGGCTGGTCGTGGTCTGCACTGAAGTTCTCTTCCCTTTCGTCTGGAGAGGCCAAGAACTCCTCTGGGGTAGGTAACAAAGAAAATATGGTCTTTTGACCTTATAAAATTGCCTTCAAAATTACCGAAATAGAGAGCACAGTGGTGGTTTTGAGAGTCAGCTAGGACCCTGTAGGGTATGTTTCCTTATGTTTCACGAGGAAAAGTTGTAGTTCTTAAGTTTAGAGGAGGAAAATACTGATATGACATAATTCTTTATAAAAGAGAACTGATTTTCCTGAGTACACAATAGTGAATTCCATTTGTTCCTGCTCATGTATTTGAAATAAAAATTTCTATGGCAGTATTTTTGTTTCTTTCCTATAAAATCAATTTTTATTAAATAACCTCTGTGATACATTTTCTGGAATTAGTGTGCTACAATGTGAAATTAGGTTAAGAAAGCTACTGAGATACAGTGGTTAAAATAATCGCACATCAAGCTCTTTGCTTTTCTTTTGCTAAAATAAACAAATAAATAAATTAAGTCCCGAACTCTGAGAACAAGTTTCACTGATGTGAACATCGGAGGGGCGTTTGCCTAGAAATTGCAGCCCCGTGGACACTCTCTGGCCCCTGGGACAGTTGACACCTCCCTAGAGTCATCCCTGGCCTGTCGTGCAGCCCTGGGACCTCGGTCTTGCCTCCAGCCCCGAATTGGAGGCCTCCTCGGTCTTCTTCCCGCCATCCCTGCCACCCCGCCCGCCGTCCACGCCCGGCCCTGCCTCCTGCTGGGAGCCACGTGTTTTCAACTTTCCTGAATACGGGGGTTCACGGCATGTCGCAGGCTGTGCCGAAGCCCCCCACAGACTTGTGCACCCTACGACGGCCCCCTACCCACGGCCGCACCGCTGGTCACACCACTCTGGGGTCAGGCCAAGCGGGGCCCCTCCTGCCAGCCCGGCCGGGCGCCGGGCGTGTGCGGCAAATGGAGAAACTGCAGAATCACCCATCGCAGCCGTGAGTCTCCAACAAAGCGGTGCCTGCACCGCCCCGGCCAGCACTGGAGACAGTAAAAACTGACTCCCGTGTTAAAGTGCCTCGAGGAAGAGTGATTTTGCATCTGCCCCCAGGAAGTCAATCCTTCTAGAACCGGAAGCATGGTTGGTGTTCAGCAAGTGGTTTGTGAATTAATTACTTTGTCCTCTTATTTCGTGTTTGTTATAGTCCTAGTGGCATAAAGCAATAGCAACAAAAGTCAGAAGCCAAGTAGCTAGTTGTGAGCAAACTGCTATGCATAAGAGATATTCGACAACATATAAAACATTGCTACCATAGTTTTTATTTTCAAAATTGTATTTTTGTAAATGTCAGGATAGGCAGTATCTATAGCTTTACTAGGACAATTTTTTTATTATAATTTCTCCATCTATGAGAGACTTGACTCTTTTTTTTGCTTAAACTTTCAGTAAATATATAAGTAATGCAATACAGCAATTGATAATAAAGCACTTTGGAACACATTTTACTGTTCATTAGAATATTTTGAAGCTGACCTACTTGCTTACTTTGTAAATTACTTATTTAGAAAATGTTATTTGTCTCATAATGTTTCAATTCTATATTCTTTGAGATTGTTATTTCCAGTTTTAAATTCATGTGGAAACTGACACTAAGTAATTTTGTGTGTGTTTGGATTTGCATCACTTGCGCTCACAGACTGTGAAACGAAACCAGTGATCGTTCCCTACCCGCCGTGCAGAGCAAACCCAGAGACAGGCAACGGCACACCCCTCCTACTGAATCCGGATAAGTACTCCGTGGAAAATGTCAGTCCTGGATGTACAGTTCAGGCCTCCCAGCCAGTTTGAAAGTTGTAGAAATGTACAAGTACCAAAGAGAGGCCTCGGCACATGCTTAGACTTGTGTGGGGCAGGAAAAATTCTTGTCAATAAAAGTTCCACAGTAGGGTCCCCTGAGAGCCAAAGCTCAAAGAGAAATCAACTTCAGCACCTGAAACTACTGCAACAAAAATATTTGAAAATGGAAAATGATTTCATTTCCCCCCTGAAATACAGGCATGGCCATTATAGGAGTAAGAAAAATGTGATATGAATCCCTTCTCAAGAATCCTGAACAGTCTGTTTATCGTGGAACCCTACAACTGATCACCGACAGACTGAGATGCATCCAGTGTTTGTGCAAAATCAAGATTTATGTGCAGTTATCTTCATGGGAAATGTTCCGTGAGTTGGAGGAAGATTAAAAGAAAACAGAACAGCAGGAACAGAGGCTCTGCCTGCAGACCGAGAAAACTGGGAAGATCGCCCGAGTGAATTCCTAAAAAGGAACGCTGGCAAATTCATTCCAGCTCTCTGGCTTCAGCAAGCAGGGAGCACCCAAGTGAGCAAAGCGCAGGTCCGTGCGCAGCCCCAGGGCACAGGCTTGTGCGGAGCACAGCTCAGGGGCCTCATGCAGGGCGCGGCTTGGAGAAGGAAGGTTCTGACTTTCCCAGGTGTGTGTGTCAAATGAACACTCTTTGGAACAAGGTAACTTGCTTATCTTCCTGAAATATAGCGGTTTTTTGCACAATGCCTTCCTGAATTCCAGCCCTTTATGTGTAATATGCATGCAGGAGAACTTCCTGGGGGGCAGTGCACCCTACCAGAGCCGCAGCAATCTTGAAGGGCACACCCCACATGGAGAGCCAGTGTCAGGGGTGTCCCCAGATCAAGTGATTGAGGCACGGGGCTCTCTAGACTTTAGTTTTCAGTTCTGAAAAAATAAAATGGTTAGTTTCAAAATCTCTAAGGCTGTGAGGCTTCTTCTCCGGACGGCTCCTCGCCGCTGGGGCTGCTCTGTGCCACGGCAGAGACCACGGGAGGAAGAACGGGATTGTGGGACTGTGGATGCCGCGACGGGTTCAGAACCTGCCGCCCCCACACGCCACGGGGGCAGGAGAACTACTCTGAGCTGTGGCAGCCGGCAGGAAGCAGACACAAGAAACGCTCTCTGCCCTCCCCCGTTTGCTCAAAAGCAGGACACAAACGGCCAGAAGAGCCCGTTCCCCTCACTGCCAGGAGGGACAGAGGCTCGTGGCCCGGATTCTCCAGGCCCCGCCCAGCCTGGGATCCAAGCACAGACCTCACTCCGCAGCCCTGTCTTCCCGAGCTCCCTCCTGTGCTGTGTCCTCAGTCGCCCAGGCCCTTGGGTGCTTTTCCTCTGTCTTTCCCCTTGTGTAGAACGTATCGTACTTTTGTTAAGATGGGACGGAAGTCCCAGTTCTAACCACCCTTTGAACTACTCACCTCTGGGCGCTCTGGTGTTCGGTGCAATGCACGCATCAATAAACTGCCCTGGTCTCTCCCGTTACTGTCTTTGCCAGTCTGGTGTGCAAGGTCCCAGAGAGCCGGTCTAAGACGGGTAGGGAGAGAAGGCTCTTTCCTCCCCTACGGTGGGCATTGGCCGTCTCTGTTCTGCCAAGAAGTAACCACCTTGAACAGCCAAGATCCGCTCAGTTCCAGCAGAGATGTGAGACCATCATAGATGAGAACTATGTTTTTGTGGGTAAACTTTTCAATATATATATATATATATATGTATTTCTTTCATAAAATTTAAAGAATAATGATATGCTAGTCTATAAGGATCTGCTGGTCTATAAAATGATTTTTTTAAAACTCAGTGCAATGTTTTAATAAGAAAAGAAACCAGAGAATAGGCAATATGTGATCAGTTAAGCTTAAATAACAGCATATTAATAATGTCAGTATAGGTCAATAACAAGATCTCCTTAGCAATTGCCATTTCCAAGGGCGGTGGAGAGAGAGAAACACATTTTTCCGTATTAAATCAGTTGATTCTTCAATAATTGCCAAGTACCTGCTGAAAGCCAGCGTTCAATCTGAGCAGCACGGGAGGACCTGGGAGAGAACGTGCCCAGCCCCGGGGAACCGCGGTGTCGGGTCCGTGTGCACGGGCGCCGCGAACGTGAGGGCCGACTTTGCTCTGGTGTCTGCAGATGAGGAGCGTGAAGATCTCACGAGGAGGAGACGTGAGCTGGGGCTTCGAGGTCGAATGTTCCACAAGGTGAGGGAGAAATTGGGCTTGATGTCCGGAGCCACCGAAACATGCAAACGCGTCTTGGTGAAGTTGTGAAGGTCGAAGTTCCGTATGAGGAGCCGGGACAGAGCTCCGTGGGCGCCCGGAGCCTCACGTGCTGCGGTAAAGACGCGGGCAGGAGTATCCTTCGTCTCGGCAAGGTCGCTGGTGACAGTGCAGGGAAGAACGGGGTGGCCGTCAGGTGGCACCACTTCTATGCAGGCGGCCGTGACGCCCACCCTTCCCGAGAGGCTTTACGGGGAAATGGACCCACTGCGGGGAAGGCGAGGAGAGAGCCTTGCCGTGTCCTGCTCGCGGACCTGACTTGCCGGGGATGCCTCAGGCCATTGGCTCGGCCGGGGCCCGGAGGACCACGACGCATCCAGGCGAAGGTGCACGTTGAAGGTGGGTGTCTGGGCGAGGCTGAGAGGGGGAAGGACCAGCAGAGCCGAGAACGCACGTGGGGCAGGTGGGCCCGAGACCAGCCGGGCGGAAGACGAGAGCCCCGACATCTGGGAGTGCACAGGGTTAGTGAGGGCCCTGTGCCGAGCGTTGTGCAAACCTCCCTTTGAAACAGTCCTGGGAGGTAACTGTGCTCAGAGGCGAGAAAACCGAGCAAGGTTAGTGACTTGCTGAGTCGCTCAGCGCTTTGGTTCCAGAGGTGGGAACCGAATGCGGGTCTAGCTCCAGCGCCCTGGCCTGTGACGTCTCCGCCACGTAAGGACGCCAGTGACACCCAGAGGTCCAAGCGCACGGTCGTTATCACACTGGGAAAGCAGGGCACCGTGGCTGACCTCAGACGAGAAACTGTGAGTGGGTTGTTGCGGCAGCTGCAAAGCGTCTAGAGGGGGATGAGAGTGAAATAAACAAACACCCCAAGTGTGTTGTACCCGAGCTTTTGTGTTTGGGGGCGGGGCTCCCTGTCCGTGAGATCTGAGGGTCGTTGCCCTGCAGCCCCGGCGGCTGGTCCCTGGAGTCCTGGCTGGCCCTGCCGTGCCCGGTCTTGCCTCCTCTCTGGGCTCCTGGGCTCCTCCCCGATGGGCTCCGCCGCCGCCACTCTCCTGAGCGCCCGCACGCTGGCGGGAGGCCGGCTCCCCGGTGCTGAGCCCAACCACGAGCTCAGGCCGGATGATGGTGCTGGACCCAGGTGGAGCTGCTGCCCTGGGCACGGCGCCCTCGGCTGCACCCGGCCGCTCCCTCCCAGCCTTGCCCACGGGCGTCCTCTCCGGGGGACACAACCCGGATCACTCTCTGCCAGGCCCGAGGAGGACACTCTCCACCCCAGGTACTCAGTGGCTTCATCCCAGATCCCTGAGAGTTGACTCGTGACAGATTCTCTCTTAACTCTATTATGCTGCACTTTAGGAAATCAGGGGGCCAAAGACCCCTTGGAGCAGGGTGGAGATACAGGAGCAGACAGGACAGTGTGGACGGTGGCCTGGGGCAGGGCCGGGTGTAGAAGGCCTCGGGCTGAAGCTTTGCACGTCCTGCAGGCGCCTGTCCAGAGCGACATCTGCGGACGCCAGGCTGGGCGCTGGGAGACCGAGGCACCCGGTATGGTCCCAGCCCTCGGGAGCGGGTGGTCTGCAGGGCCGCCTGTTTTCTACCAGTGGGCACACTCGGTTTCTTCTCGCGGGAAATAATCATTAACAGTTAGATGTGTAGGACGGAGGCCGTCGGATAGCCCAGTAATGCCAGGCTTACTCATTAGTTTATTTTCTGGAATATGCTGTGATACTTAATTCTGAAGATAAGTTAATCTACCTTTTACAAATAGTTTTATTTCTACATAGATGTATAATGCTCAAAAACCTTCTGACATTCTATTTATTTTTAGAAATAAGCGTGTTTCCTTTGATGAAGTGTTGATTACACAAAGGTCAGTTCGGCGACTCGTCACTCTGTGCCCTGCAGACGCACTTGCCACCTCCTGTCATCCGGCCTTCGCATTTTAACCTAGAAATGGGACCTTAACCTGCTAAGCTTTCCAAGTACTAAAACAAATAAGAGTGTTCCCATTGGAAATCGCTGGTGTCTTTGAATAATTTATCTTTTGTTAAATGTGCAAATAGGCGAATATTATTATGAACTTTATTACTAATTTAGGCAACTAACGTATTCAGAAAAGAATCATGAAAAGGGGTCTGGCGAGTGACGAATTAAGTGTCAATGACTCCTCGTCCCGGCCCGCAGGCAGCTCTGCCAGGTGGGACTCAGGCCCCTTGTCACAGGGGCACCGAGGCTCGTGGAATAAATAATCTCCCCAGGACCTCGTGGCAAGTCCCGTGGCTGCCACATCCTCAAGCCGGACCTGGCAGATAGAAATAAGAACAACAGAGCATTGCTGCGTTGGCCGTGTTGTGAGTGTCCCATGTTCCACCCCCAGGAAAGACTGAGGACTCTCACGTCATCAGCATCGTGGAGCAGAGCAGGACCCTGGTGGACGGCGCCATCCGACGCACGATGGAGAGGTGAGGGGGGATGGGGTCACCGGGACACAGTGGGAGGGGGGGATGGGGTCACCGCGACATAACGGATATCGCCATCTATGGCACGAGGGAAGATGCATCACACTAACTGGGGAACGGGCGGGAGGGACACCTCCATGAATGTCACTCGTATGTGTCAAGTGCTCTGAGAGAGTCTTCTTCACAAACATTGACTATTTTAATTTTCAAAGTTGCCTCCAAAATTGTTCCAATCTCTCCATTTTGCAATTAGGAACTGAAGCTCACATGCGTTAAGTCACTTTCAGTGTCTGTGTAAGCAACTATCAAAACTAACACTGAATCCCAAATTCTTTTTTAGCAAAGCTGAGGGGAGAGCAGCACGGTGCAATCAGCGGTGAATCACGTCCTGGTTATAAGACGTGGAATGCTTAGCATTTAGTACTTGGAATGCTTAGCAGGTTAAGGTCCCATTTCTAGGTTAAAATGCAGACGTCCTGGTAGAAAAGTCAGCCTCCCGGCTTGAGAGCTGGGGCAGACTAAGGAGGGAGGAGAGAGCAGGTCCCAGGTGTTGGCGGTTGGGATACAACCGACGGCAGCATCACTAAGGTATATAGATTTAAATCCACGCTTCATCCTGTCTTAAAATGATTAGCAAACACCTTAATTTACATCTATAACAGACACCACTGTTCATGATATCATGGTCTCATGTTACAATTTTTGCAAAAATGTAAAACAAACAAAAAACTGCCAGGCATGTGTATCCTCACAAGCTTATTATTTGGCTAGAAGTTGACTAAAAATTATACGAACTTTCAAGATACAAAGTGTCACAAGGCAGCAATTGATGTATTCCAAATTCCCATTAATGTAGCCAGAAAAAAATAACTTATCCATATTGACTGCAAGTTTTTACTTATTTTCTACAAATTTTAATCAAAAGGGAAAGAAAGAGAAAAATATTTCTCATAAGCTCAACCACATTTTAATATGTCCAAAACTGACATGAACTACCCAGGAGAGATTAGAATACGGAATGGTATGAAGTGCATATATGATGACAAGTGTATGTTACCCTGTTAGTAACAGTGGCTGTAACAGACCCTTTGACGATTCACACCTCGACCCTAAAGATAACTTCTAGCGGTCAGTGCGTGGGAGACAGGTGCCAGTCAGGGGTTCCTCATTGGAAAGATTTGCTTTTTGATAGCTCTCAAAAAACACCCTACATACCTACCCCAGCTGTATTCATTTCCTTAAGAGATGCTGTTTCCACTACCTGTCAGCCACTGGGCTCAGTGCTGGGGATATGATGAAAACACGGGCCGTTCTGAAAAGCCCGTGTTCCTCCTGTAAGGGCAGACACAGGAATAACGCACTCAATTTAGGGATGGGTTCACTATGAATAATCGGAAAATATTATGGTTGGGTGGTAGAGAACCACCTTTGAGTAAAAGTCTTAATGATCATAATATATTTTTATATTTCAAGAAGACTCTAGTTACTTTAGAGCTGAAAAGGAACAGAAACTTTTCTAAATAATAATATCCAACGATAGAGTTGTGACTAAGTTGTTTCTCTTGCTCACTCGCTGACGGTGGCCTGGCACCACCTTTGGGAAAGGGAGGGGAAGACAGAGTGTGACCCATAGCGGAGGGCCTGAGGTGTCACCTGCTCACGGGCTGATAGCCCAGCTTCCGCATCTCTGTGGGGCAGGGACACGGACTTGACTCTCAGTAGCAGGCGCAGCCAGAGTTTGCTAAGACTGACTCCCACAGAGCAACAGAGAAGGCCAGGGGACACCCGCGCTTGGGCAGGTCGCATCCCACGAGAGGGGCCCTGAGCTCGGGGAACCGAATCTTTCCTATCGGGAAGTGAGCCTGCCCTCCGTCCCTGCTCCCCGTTCTGCCGGGAGGTGTAGCCGTGTGCTCTGGAGGGAGAATCCACCTCTGTCTTCCACCCTGGTCATTATCCAAACATGCTTGAGAAGATAGTGAACTAAGACAGAGCTTTGTTTTCATAGGACGTGGAGAAATGACCTAGACCCGTGGGAAACTGTCCCTCAAAAGTCTCCACCCCTCGTGGACACATTGTCAGGGCATCCTGAAAACTGGACGGAGCGGTGCAGGCACCTGGAGCCCCCAGAGCACAGTCCGCTGTGGTCACTCCGTCCCTCCGCCAGGGCCTGGCCATGGCAACCTCACTGGTGGTCAACTCCTCCTTCAGAGTTGGGTGTGCACCTCCAGGAGAGGACGGCGAGGCTGACTCGGCCCTCAGTGCGGCCACGCCGCAGGTGCTCAGGCGAAGCTCTGAGCCGCGATGATGTTGGAAGCATCATTGCAAAGGTCCCCCCCTGTGCTGCCCGTCCAGGGACCTCAGGTCCTCGCCTGCAAGTACTCAGGTGAACCATGAAACGCTGAGTTGGTTTCCTGCAATGGGAGCTGTGGAAAATCCAACAGGGCCAGCCAGGTACCTGTGCGAGAGGACAGGATAGCAGCAGGTGACGCAGGATTGTGGACTTCCTATTCTATGGGCGTGTTTGTGACTCTCACCGTGGACAGCATCGTTGCCCCGCTCCGCTGCTACGGCCGGTTCTCTGCGCTGGAGCAGAAGGACAAGGTTTCCAGCTGGGTCACCTGCAACTTGGGCTTGTGAGACCTGGACAGGGCTTGGGCTCCGATCCCCCGTCCCCCTGGCTGGGACAGAAAGAAATCGTGTCTAGATCTGTGTGAGACGGCCTCTCTCAGCAGTTGGTGTGAAAACCAAAGGGGTTCAGATATGGAAGTTTTACGAGGGCAAATATTAGCCGTTTTCTTCCCAGTTCAACTGACACATTATTTACACTTTGTATCCATCCCTTTTACTAAACCCGCCGACAGGCCGTGTGGGTTCCACCTTGCACAGGGCCCAGCATACCAACTGCACCGTGGTAGTTACTTGATAAACCTGCTTAATTAACTGGTAATTAAGTACCAAAGCAACCGTGAGTAAATAACTAACTTCATATCTCCTGTTTGTGCTGCAGAAACCTCAGAAAAAGGGAAATTGTTTCCGCAGAGCAGCTTCTGTCTTTCTCCAAACTGCCCGAGCTGACGGGTGGAGCCATTTCCCGGGCGGCGGAGATCATGGAAACCTCCATCCGAGCAGTGGGACTCCAGCAATCTCAGCATCCCACCGGTAAGCGCCTGGTGCGCCCCCTCCCCACCTGGAGCGGCAGCCCCGGAGAGGACCCACCGACTCCCTTCCGGGTGGTGTGTTTGGGGACGTTTCCTACGTGACACCGGGCGGGATGTGGTTCCTGCCCCTGCAGGGCACAAAGGCTGCAGTTGTTTAAAATGCTCACCAGTCGGTGGCGGCATCCGATTTCTGTTAATATGGAAAATAACTGTTCCTCTGGTATTCAGATCAAATCTGGGAAACCAGTTTAATAAGTTAAATACCCTGTTTTATGGTATGAAATGATTTAGGGATTTTCCCATAGTCCCCTCCCTAGTTAAAACTTGGGGAGCTCATCACGGAGCCCTTCTTAGTGAATTGATTGAGGTTTTATCAATGCAGTGCCATAAACTACTTGATTTCTGAGTTCTTCCTTCTAACTAGCTCTAGATTAATTAGTGCTATTTACTTCACTTTTAGAATAAGACAAACTTAGCAAAACCAGGATTAACCAGAATTCTCAGGCCCTAAACTTAACAGTGAAGTTAATTGATTTTTTAGCAACCAAAGGTTCGTTTGAAATGGTTTTGTTTCCAACCGTGAGGCTAAGAGATGCTTCCAAGGACTGCTGGTCCACTGTCCCGTCACGGCATGAACTGGGACTCCTGCGGAACGGCCGGTCTTCCTGGCTCACGCCTGGCCACTGTGCTCCCCGCCTTGGTCTGTGGGTGCAGGCGCTCAGGGAGAACGTGCTGATGTGTGGTCCCGGCCGTTGTGTAGAACTGTTTTCACCCTGAGCGTGGCCTGTCTAGGGGGTTTAGAATGCAAGGATAGTGACAGGAACCAGACAGAGTCCTCACTGCTTCATGGCCAAGCAGGACCTGCGCCCAGGCTGCTTCCATCGTGGGCTCGTCACTGCACAGCTGTGGTCGCTTGGTTCTTTTTCACGGGGCATGTCCCCGTTGTGAAGGTTCACGCTTACTTGCCTGTTTGAGGGACGCACGCGTTGTCCTCCATTAACCGAGTGCACGTCATAGCCGAGGTTTGCTGAGCTGTTCCCGTAGAGTCTTCGCATCCAGGTTGCTCCGTGAACATTCGTTATTAAGAGACTTGTTTTGTTTCTCTCCTACTTGAAAATGGAACGCTTTCCTCCCTGAGTATTTTCCTGTTGAATGTCTCAATTTTCCTGGTATCTGGTTAATCACAGTTGTAAGGCATTATCTTCAAAGATTTGTACAAACCATCTTGGAGAGGTAACCGATAATTACTTCTGTTGACGGGCAACAAAACTGCCCTCACTTTGATTTGTTGAAAACATATAAATGGTGACAGAATTGGCAAAAAAGATAAGTAGATGAAGGAGGGAGACTGTTTTCTTGGGTCTAATCTAGAAATATTTGCAAGAAAGGAACTAAAAATCAATATGAAGGAAAAATGAAGTGTTTCGTAGATGATGGGTACTAGTGTGAATATTTGTACTAGTTCTAGTACTTTGTCTAGTAAAAAGTAGGGTTTTGCATTGGGATGGGGGTAAGTGCTAGGCATTCACTCCCTTCCAAAGACCTGGGGCCTTTGCTTGGCACCAAGGCCTCACCGCGCAGTTGTGATAAGTTAATGTTGCAACACGTCCCGTGAGCGTCGGTGACAACTCAGAGACACGGCTTGCCACGCTATCCCCTGGGGATGGGAGTGCTGCGATTGCTTTTCTGAAAGATCACAAAGCAAAAATAAGTCCTAAAAACCCGCATTCCCAGCAATAAGGAAGCTCAAGGGAATTACGTTAGAGAGCAATTGATGGAGAGGGAGAAGGTAGACTTTGGCAAAGAATGATTTAGGTTACACGTGACCCTAAATTCAGATGCTGGGGCCACTTTTAAGACTGCAGCAGAACATTTATTGGTGGATCTGTGATTACAAATAGAGAGTTTATGGTTTCTTTTCTTTTCTCAGATGTCTTGTCAGAAGAGCTACTTAGTGTCATTGCGAATGTGTCCGGATGCCTCCCCTACTTGCTGCCACCAAAGTGTCCAAACACGTGCCTGGCCGACAAGTACCGACTCATCACAGGAGCTTGCAACAACAGGTATTGCCTGTAGGGTTCTCAGTCTTCTCGTGAGGTGGGATTGATCACGCTTAGCCGCCGTCGCGAAGGCGACACTGTGTGAGCCCCTCCTCCCCTCTGGGAGCCCCTCCCCCACTCCGGGGACGGGCTTTGCCCCCCACATCCGCGGTAGGCGCCTCGAGCACTGCGTGGCCCCCTCAGAACTTTCATTCCCAGCAGCATCCCTCCGCGCTGCCCACGCCAACGCCATCCGTGCCACCCACGCCAGCACCACCAATCACCCTTACACCCGCAAACCCACAGAGTGGCCCCGTGGTCCATCCAGCCGAGGACTCGAGCCAAACACTCAGGCATCATCCTCCGCGTCCCCAACCCCCGACCCATCATTTCAGAGGCGTCGAAGGCGCTCGCTTCCACCCTGGAGACACGCCCTCTCCACTCGCACCGCCAACCTCAGCTGAGGTCACACAAATCAGCCCTTACCATGACGCAGCAGCCCCCTCCACTTCTGCTAATCCACCTGCTGCGTCCAGACATTCAGGCTCCCCGCTGGGGCCAACACTACCCCCCACCTCCTGACGCCCCCCTGGCTCCCCCTCGCACCCAGAGTGAGCTCTACCCTCTACCCTCTGCCTGTCCCCGGCCTCCTCTCTGCCTCGTGGCCTGACCATGCCCGTAGCGGGCGCCTCTCTGTCACTGGTGCTCCAGGCTCCCCACCCCTGCAGATCTGAGTCCTTCTGCCCTCTGCCAGGAAGCTCCGTCCCAGGGGCTCGTGAGGACCCCACTCGGTTCGCCCTGGTCTCAGCCTCGAAGCCTCCGCACCAGGGGCCCACTCAGCGCCAGTAACAGGGTCCCACCCGCCACCTTCCACCACGTTCTCTGCTGGATTTCCCCGTCACTTGTCCTATTGTAAATTTCCTTCTTCACGTTTCTTACTTTTTGGCCCCCCGACCCCAGCCCATCCCTCCCCGCATGCGTACATGAGGCTGCGTCAGTTCTACCTGCTGCGCGTGGGGGCCGGGGCTGGGGGGGCCAGAGCAGGACATGTGGGAGCCGGGGAGGGGGCAGCATCACAGGGGCCCCCTGCGGTGCACACGGGTCGGACGGGCCGGCTGGGAGAGGCTCCATGCGAGTCCCAGGAGCTGAAAGAGGGCGCCCACACACCGCCGCCTGGGCGGCCACACCTGGCAAACACATCCACCTGCATCTCCCGGCATCAATCCCGAGCCTTACGCTCAAGCTCTCTCCAAGCTGGAAGTTTAGAATTTCCCTTCTCTTTAGAATTCAGAACATCACAGAGTCCTCAGTGCCTGGGGCCAGGAGAGAGGAGCAGCCGTCCTGGCAAATCACTAAGCCAGAGCTGCGCAGGGCACAGGCAGTCGCCTCCCTTATACAGCTTCCCTCCAGAAGTGTTTCCATGTGTTTGTTTTTGTCAGCTTTATGGCCAATTTCCCAATGCTGCCATTAATCCAAGTCTAATACAGGTGCAGTGTGGCACAATAGGTTGATCCCACTGGGGACAGAAGCTCTTTTGACACGAGCTGATCCATCTCGGGGAGAGCCGGGCTCAGGGTACAGCAGTCCAGAGACACGTCCATCCTGCGCCCTGTGGCCAGGCTGGCCACTAACTGTGAGGACAAAGTGACACATTTGCTGAGTGTTCACTCGCTCGCCTGTGGGTGCTCTGGGCTACGGCAACATTCTAGTGAAATATAAAAGCCAATCAGCAGAAAAAAAAAATCCCTGCTTAAGCAGTTAAATTAATATTTCATTATTTTAAATTGAGTGATATCACACCTCCCTGTGAGCCACACTTTACAGAATTTCAGTAAGGACAAACCAACCGTGATGAGTCTGAGCATTTCATAAAGCAGGATCCGACCTTCAAACGCCGACTTGCGGCCCCTAATTAAGGCGTCACCGTCCCATATTGCTTGGCAGATTGAGCCAGTTTGCAGGAGACCAGTAAGTATTAATAATGGAATTGCCCTCGCTGTGGTCCCTGCCGACGTACAGAGCAAACAGGTCTCCCCAGACCCGCCTGTGCCTGCGACTGGTCCTGACCCGCTCCTGAGTCAAGTTGCAGCGCGTGAAGGACGAGGGCAGTAAAGTCCCTTCTCGGTAGCTTCAAGTACCACGTGATGGCCTTAGGGACTTGCGGAGGGGAGGGACTGCTCAGTCGGCCTCTGCGGCCAGAATGGATCTTGCCTTCATGCGCGGACTCTCGGTGCCAAACTCCAGCTGTTCTCCTAGAGCAGGTTCCTCTCGCTCCTGCGCAGAACATCCCCGTCAGTAGGTTCGCATGACAATGACTGAAACATGTTGTATCCAAAAAGCCCACAATTTAGTGATAAAACCAACTAATTTTTAAGATACAGCGTTCATTTCCACAGAGAACACCCCCGCTGGGGCGCCTCCAACACGGCCCTGGCGCGGTGGCTGCCTCCCGTCTACGAAGATGGCTTCAGCCAGCCCAGGGGCTGGAACCGTGGCTTCCTGTACAACGGGTTTCCGCTGCCGCCGGTGGGTACCTCAGGCTGGAATTGGTCCCCATGTGCTGACACAGGTCCCTGGTGCCGGCGGAAACTGACCTTTCCTGAGACCTCGTGGCTGTGCCTGGGGAACCGTGCTGTGCTCTACCCCCCACCACCACCCTGAGATCCTGCGCCTCCCTGGGGTGGGGTCGCGGTCTCTGGGGTGGCCTAGGAGCCCCTGGAAAGTGGAACTCACTCAGCGTGTGGAACAGTATAGACTCAGCTACGCTTCATCCAACTCTTACAGCTCTGATCTTGACAGTCACTCCAGTGTGTCCAGATAAATTCCTATATCTCTCAGGTAGGCCCGGTACAGCCAAAGATGCTTTTTAATTATCAATAACGAGTGTACTCATTTACGTAGAGGTAAACATGATCACTTTGCTCCCAGAGGTGAATTTCTTTGCCTGACAGACCCAATCCTGCTGGTCTATTTGCTCCCAACTTGACCATTCACTCCAATGGATAAGCCAGTCTGTTTGCTTTTATCCTGTATTTAGTAAGGGAATTCTCCAGAAATAAAACAGAGGCTGCTCTGTTCAGCCCAAAGAATGTTCTGGACTAGCTCCACCCACCACATGGGCAACCTTCCCAGATGGCAGTTTGGCGAGAGGACCCTGCGTTCCTGGAGCTGGTGGGGACCGGGGAGCATCGCTGAGGCTGCGTGTGCCCGGCGAGGCTGGTGTCAGGTCACGTCCACACCACCCTTAGCAAGCGGTGAGTTCTTGGCCTCAACTGGAGCATCCCTCACAGCGGGTAATAGCATCTCATACCTTGTGCTGGACGTGGAACCAGTTCAACTCCTGAGATTTTTGACTCTATTATGAAGCTGTGATTCTATAAACCCATATTTGCTTGGATTACATAACTATTTAGACAAATCAGTGCCCAAGTACCTTTCGATGTGGACTGTGTTAGCTTCCTTGTCCCGCTACAGCAAATTACTCCAAATTTAATGGCTTAGAGCAACACAAATTTCCCGTCTTCCAGTTCTGCAGATCCAGAGTCTGGCAGGGGTTTCACTGGGCTCAGATCAAGGTGCCGGCAGGGCCGGTTCCCCCCAGGGCTCTAGGGGAGAGCCATTTTCCTTTGCCACTTCTAGAGGTGCCCACGTGCCTTAGCCCAGGCCTCACCCTTTAAAGCCAGCAGACTGGCATCTTCTTGCCCTCCACACCCACATCTCCCATGGCCACAGTCGGGAAGGACCTCCGACCTGAGGGACCCCTGTAATTAGACTGGACATGCTCAGAAGTCCAGGGTAATCTCCCATCTCAAGGCCCATAATGTAATTGTATCTGTAGGTTCCAAGTATTAGGGCCTGGACATCTTTGGGGACCCTCTGATCCCCAAATATCCACATCTGTTCCACATGAGAACACATTCATCCCATCTCAAGGACCCCCCAAATCCCACCCCATTACAGCGTCATTTCGGTGTCCAAAACCCAACCCAATCTCACTGTCAAGAGCATCTAAGTCAGGGATGGGGAGAATGTGGGCATGAGCCTTCCTGGACAAGATTCTTCTCCACCCGGATCTGCGAAACCAGGAAATGGTTGTCTGTTCCCAAAACACGGTGGCGAAGTGGGCATGAAATACAGTTATAGACTTCCCACCGGAGACAGGAAGGGATCGGGAGAAAAGAGCAGTCGCTGACCCCAGGCCACTTGGAAATCCAGCCAGGCAGACTCCACCAGGTCATGAGAACTCAGAACAGTCCTCCATGGCCGGGGCTCTGCCCTCCGCGCCCTGAAAGCTCAGCATTTTCATATCCATTTACAGATGAGGAAACTGAGGCTGAGAGCCGTTAACCAACGGGCCCTCCGGTCACCACGAGTCAGTGTCAGGGACCCAGGTCCAGGTGTGTTTCACCCAAAGCTCAGGTTATTCCCACTGTAACCACAGGGAATAGATCTCTGAGCACCCACAGTTGTGTGAGCAGGACCCAAACGAGAAATGCGTCACCTTTCTGCCGTGAGGTGCCTTCCTGCATCCTGACAGACGTCTCTTCTTGCCCAGGTACGGGAGGTGACCAGACAGGTCATCCAAGTTTCTAATGAAGTTGTTACGGAAGACGACCAATATTCTGACCTGCTGACGGTGTGGGGACAGTATATCGATCACGACATCGCGTTCACGCCTCAGAGCACCAGCAGAGCCGCCTTTTGGGGAGGAGTCGACTGCCAGCTGACCTGCGAGAACCAAAGCCCGTGCTTTCCTATACAGGTAGTTTTAATGTTTTCATTTTCATTACGAGACTAGTCAATGCCATTTGAAAGGTCAGTCAGAAAAGCATAGAATGAAATGCCAAAGTCTCCTTCTTTTGCCCGATTCCAGGGGATGATGGCAGTTGTGAGTTTCCATGCATCCCACTAGAGGAAGATATCTGTTATGCATGTATGTAACACGTACATATGTGTGTGCACACGCTTTTTACATCCACTGTGTCATGCCATGAGCACGCTCTGTGCCTGATAAGGGTCACTTAGCAATAATTCTTATACTTCTCTCTATATAACCACATGGAAAAAATTTGACTGTTTTATGACTTCTCGATATTCCACGTGTGTGCATTACAATTTATTTAACCATTTCCCTCACTCGTGAGCATGTAAGTTGTTTTAACTTTGTTGTTGTTGTTACGCTGCCACAGGTGACGAAGCAGAGAACATATTTGTGCCAAAATCTTGGTGCACGCACACGCCTAATGTATGAAGGGCAAAGTGGCTAAATCACAGAAGAGGTGCATGTGGGACTTTGATAGATACCGCAGAATTTCTCTGCATTAATGTTGCACTAATGTTCACTCTTACCAGAAAAAAGAGACAATACGGGTAGGGTTTTTAATTACTTTTCTTTAGAACATAGCTTTGAAGCTGGCAAGGGACATTTTCTATTATATTTAAGAACGGAGACTGTCGGGCTCGTGTCCTCAATAACATTCACTCAACAAACTTTCACTGGGCAAGCAGAAGGGAGGACAGCCCACCCCGGCTGCGCTTTGCCTGGGGTGCTGCCCAGTGAACTGGCACCTGCAGAAGAGGTCCCAGCTGGCAAGGCCCCCAAACAAAGTGGCCCAGAAGGATGAATTTGGGGCTGAAGCCTTGTGACAACCACCACGTGGTGGCCCCATAAGGGCTGCACCAGTCATAGAAATTGAATTCTAGGCCGGGTGCAGTGGCTCACGCCTGTAATCCTAACACTCTGGGAGGCCTAAGCGGGTGGATCGCTCAAGGTCAGGAGTTTGAGACCAGCCTGAGCAAGAGCAAGACCCCATCTCTACTAAAAAATAGAAAGAAATGATCTGGACAACTAAAAATATATATAGAAAAAATTAGTTGGGCATAGTGGCACATGCCTATAGTCCCAGCTACTCAGGAGGCTGAGGCAGGAGGATCGCTTGAGCCCAGGAGTTTGAGGTTGCTGTGAGCTAGGCTGACGTCATGGCACTCTAGCAGAGCAACAGAGCCAGATTCTGTCTCAAAAAAAAAAAAAGAAATTGAATTCTAGCCACGTCCAGCGTCCCCATCCCTGGAGCAGGCCACTCTCTCTCACACAGTCTGGCCCAATCCCCGGACAAGCAGGGTCCCCCTTCGGAGCCTTCTCATCCAGTGCCCTGGGTGGCCCCAGCTGCCTGTGCCTCAGGCTGGGTGTTCATCTCCAGGTGTGTAAGAAGCGGAATTAGTGGATCAGGGATTATGTTCACATTTTAATTTTAAGAGATTCTCCCAAATTTCCCTACAACACTGGATCACAAACTGCATTGCCAATTATTTCTCAGGAATCAGTAATATCATTTAACTCCTAAAATGTTCCAATCTGATGGGGGAGAATAATATCTTGCATCTTACATTACTGGTGTGAAAGCCTCTACCTACATCTTTTGTCAACCTAAAGGAAGAAGCTGAGACACAAAATGTAATTTAAAGAGTCTACCGGAGCCAAAGTGAGGACAGCTGCCCGGAAGACTCAGACCCAAGTAACCTTGGACGTGAGCTCCTGTTGCCTTTGTTACTGGGCTGCTAAGTAGGAGATGTCCGATTTCCTTAGGTACTAAGTTTGACGGTATCTCTGACATTTCACTCTGACACTTCTTGGTTTATGTTTATTGTGAAGGTACATCCTCAGTCTTTCAAGCGCACGTTGTGTCTTGTGATTATGTTTTACATTTTCTTTAAAGAAAATTTTGTGAAACCATGGATAAGTCAACAATTTGTGTTATTTTCAAATATGAGTTCCATTGTGGAACCAACGCAGCACACACAGCACAGAAATAGCAACGAAGTGTTGGGGAAGGATGTGGCTAATGAACACATAG
>CAUYSK010020616.1:0-19619 GCA_963575035.1 Avahi laniger
TCAGGAGTGAGTGACTTGATTGTTAAGAGGAAGTGGGAACGCATTCTACTAAGTGAAGTATCCCAAGAATGGAAAAACAAGCACCACATGTACTCACCATCAAATTGGTATTGACTGATCAACACATAAGTGCACATATAAGAATAACATTTATTGGATGTCGGGCAGGGGGGAGGGGAGAGGGAGCAGGAGGGGTCGGGTATAGGCATACACAAAGAGTGCGATGCACACCATCTGGGGGACGGACATTCTTGAAGCTCGGACTTGGTGGGAGGGAGGGCAAGGGCAGCATATGTAACCTAAACATCTGTACCCCCATAATATGCTGAAATAAAAAAAATATATATCATATGCCATGATCATTGAGACTTATCCTTGGGATGCAAGGATGGTTCAATATACCCAAATTACTAAATGTGGTATACTACATTAACAGAATAAAAAATAAAAATCATATAATCATCTCAATAAATATAGAAAAATCACTTGACAGAATTTAACATTCTTTCATGATAAAAACTCTCAACAAATCAGGTGTAGGAGGAATGTACCTCAATATAATAAAGGCCATTTATAATAAGCCCACAGCTAACATCATACTTGACAGATGAAAGTTTTTCCTTTAAGAACAGAAATAAGAAACAAGGATGCTTACTCTCACCACTATTTATGAAAACACTGAAAGTCCTAGTCAGAGAGATTAGGCAAGAGAAATAATAGCCATCTAAATTGGAAAGCAAGGAGTTAAAATGTCTCCATTCACAAATGTCATGATACTACATATTAACAACCCTAAAGATTTCACCAAAAAACTGGTAGAACTGATAAACAAATTTAGTGAAGTTGCAGAATACACAATCAACATATGAAAATCAGTTGCATTTTTGTACACTAACAACAAATTACGTAAAAAAGAAATTAAGAAAAAATCCTATTTACAATAGTATCAAAAATAATAAAATACTCAGGAATAAATTTAACCAAAGAGGTGAAAGAGATGTATATTGAAAACTACATTTTTGTATAGTTTTGATGAAAGAAAATGATGAAAGAAATTGAAGAAGACACAAATAAATGAAAAGGTATCCTATGTTCAAGGATTGGAAGAATTAATAATGTTAAAATTTCCATACTACTCAAAGCAATCTACAGATTCAATGCAATCCCTGTCAAAATTTCAATGGTACTCTTTTATAGAAATAGAAAAACAATCCAAAAATTCATATGGAATCACAAAAGACCCTGAATATCCAAAGCAATCTTGAGCAAAAAGAACTAAGCTGCAGGTATCACATTTCCCGATTTTAAACTATTTGACAAAGATACAGTAATTGAAAGAGTATTTTATTGGCATAAAAAAAGACACATAGACAAATGAAATAGAATACAGAGCCCAGAAGTAAACCCACTTATGTATAATCAATCTTTGACAAGGGCACCAAGAATACACAATGGCAAAAGGATAGTCTTTTTAATAAATGGTACTGGGAAAACTGAATATCCACTTTAAAAGAATTAAATTGGACCCATATCTTATGCCATATATAAAAATTAATTCAAAATGAATAAAAACTTAATGTAAAACCTGAAGCCCTAAAAATCCTAGAAGAAAATATAGAAAAAGAACAGCATGACCTTGATCTTGGCAATGATTTTTTAGATGTGACACAAAAAGCATAGGCAACAAAAGCAAAAATAAACAAGTGGGACTACTTCAAACTGGAAAGCTTCTACACAGCAAAGAAATAAAAAATAAAATAAATAAATCAACAAAGTGAACAGACAACCTTCAGAATTGGAGCAAATATTTGTAAATCACATATCTGATAAAGGATTAATATCAAAATATTTAAGAAACTCATTCAACTCAATAGCAAAAGACCAAAAAACCCAATTTTTAAAAATGGAAAAAAGACCTGAATGGACATTTTTCCAAAAATTATATACAGATGGCCAACAGGTATATGGAAAGGTGCTCAACATCACTAATAATTGGGGAAATACAAATCAAAACAACAATAAGATATCACTTCATGCCAGTCAGGGTGGTCATTATCAAAAAGACAAGACAGGCCAGGTGCAGTGGCTCCTGCCAATAATCCTAGCACTCTGGGAGGCTGAGGCAGGAGGATCACCTGAGGCCAGGAGTTAGAGATGAGCCTTAGCCATAGTGAGACCCTGTCTCTACAAAAAATAGAAAAATTAGCTGGATATGGTGATGCCTACCTGTGGTTCCAGCTACTCAGGAAGCTGAGGCAGGAGGATTGCTTGCGTGTAGGAGTTCAAGGCTGCAGTGAGCTATGATGAGGCTCCAGCCTGGGTGATAGAGTGGGACTGTCTCAAAAGGAAGGAAGGAAGGAAGGGAGAAAGGAAGGAAGGAAAGAAGAGAAGAGAGAGAGAGAGAGAGAGAGAGAGAGAGAGAGAGAGAGAGAGAGAGAAAGAAGGAAAGAAAGAAAGAGAAACAAAGAAAGAAAGAGAAAGAAAAATTTAAATAGACAAGAGATAATGAATGTTGGTAAGGGTGTAGAGAAAAAGGAACCCTTGTACACTGTTGGGGAAATGGACAGTCATTTTGGAAAACAGAATGGAGACTCCTCAAAAAATTAAAGTAGAATTACCATATGATCTAGCAATCCCACTTCTGGGTATATATATCCAAAGAAAATGTAATTAATATCTGGAAGAGATATCTGTACCCCATGTTCATTGCAGCATTATTCACAAGAGCCAAGATATGGAAACAACCTAAGCATCCATCTACAGATGAATGGACAAAGAAATTGTGGTGCATATATACAATGAAATATTATCCTTAAAAAAAAAGAAATCCTGCCATTTGTGACAATGTGGATGAATATGGAGGACATAATGCTAAGTGAAATAAGCCAGACACAGAAAGACAAATACTTTATAATATCATTTATATGTGGAATCTAAAAAAGTTGAACTCATAGAAGCAGAAAGGGGAATGATGGTTGCCAGGGGCTGGGAGTTGGAGGAAATGGGGAGATGTTGGTCAGAGGGCAAAAACTTACGGGTATAAGATGAGTAAGTTCTGGGGATCTAATGTACAGCATGGTGACTATAGTTAATAATATTGTATTGTGCACTTGAAATTTGCTAAAAGAGTAGATCTTAAGTGTTCTCACTACAAACACACACACACACACACACACAAATAGTAACTGTGAGATGATAGATGTGTTAATTAACTTGATGGTAATTATTTCACAATGTATATGTATATGAAATCAAGCTGTAAAACTTAAATACATAGAATTTTTGTCAATTATACCTCAATAAAACTGTGGGAAAAAAAGAGAAAGGAGATTAAAAATAAAAAGGAAAATACCAAATATTGAAAAAGATGAGAAAATTAGACAAAAAAATTGTTGCTTTCTTCAATATGTTGGCAGGGGTTAGTGCTGCTCCTGGAAAAAGGATTAAGTAGAAATTATTACTTTGGGAAGTCTAAATGGCTGGTAGGAGTGTGAGTTGGTACAACCTTTAGGATGGAGAGAGGGTAACAATTTGGCCATGTGTATGAGAAGGCTTACAATATGCAAAGCCAATATGTTCCAGTAATTCCACTTCTAAGAATTCATTCTAAAGAACCAAGAGGATGCATTTCCAAAGTTATCTATACAGTTGATTAAAATTAATGTAATCATTGTGGCACATAATTGCGGGCACTTAAATGTCCAACTATAGGGAAGTGAGCTAGTGAATTAAGGTTCATCATTAGTGGCAATACCATGCATTTATAAAAAATCACATTATAGAAGAATATTTTATTGTGAGAAATGTTCGTAAAATTAATAAGTGGGAGAGGAAAAAATGGCGGATTAGTGGTGGCCTCTTGGCTCATTGCTCCTAGAGAAGGAGGTGACACAAAAATGGCTACATACCAAGGGATCACTCCCCCTCCAGAACAGCATTGTGAATATGCAAAGAAACAGTGTGGGACATACAGCGCAGGGGGAAAAAAAGGAGAAAGGGAGATATGTTTGCAAAGACTGGAGAGTGTGAGATATACAATAGGGACTAGAGTGCGGGAGGGCTGAGCCCACCAGGCCAGCCAGCATAGTGCGATCTGATCCACAGAGAATGCCTGGCTTCCCCACAGACTTCCACACACTCTCAGACAGGGAAGCACCTGTAGTCAGTGCAAAATCGTGGCACAGAACGACAGGCTCTGTGAAGAGAAGACGGTAGTGGGAATCATTTTGAACTCTCCAGTGCTCTGTGCTGTGACTGCACTGGGTGGGAGAGGGACTGGTTCGAGTGGGTACTTCCCATGACCATGACCACGCAAAGGAGTTTGGAGACAGGCACCTCACCTCTGGTGGTCACCAGGACCAGAGCACAGAAGGTGAACGCTGAAAAGGGGGCTCTGCCCCTGGAAACTGCTGATGATTTGGCTGGCTCAAGGAGAGACAAAAAGAGCAGGACTCTCTGCTAAGCAGACAGGAGACTGCAGGACTGTGATGCAGAGATGACAGCTGACAGCCTGTTGATTCAGCCCACCTGACAGGTACCTGCCAATTTCTGAGTGCTCACCCCCAATGCTAGCTCTCCAGGGGTGGGCAGCCACCATCATGGGGGTCCCCAGTCTGGAGATGCTGCAGTGTGCAGCAATTTCAGGCAACACCCATCCCCCAGCCCAGGGACTTTCATGCTGGGCATAGCAGACTCCACACTTGGAGGTGGGGAGAAGTGAGAAAAGCCACTTTCTCTGTAATTGGTATGAATATGCAGGGCTTTGGTGCTGAAAAATAGTCAGCGGCCTGTCAATTTGGCCCGCTGGACCAGCTTTGGTCATCCAATAAGAACATAACACCTGGGCTTGCTCTCTGGGTTCGGGTGGCCACCAGCATTGGGGTTTGTGGACAGGGAAGGACAAATCTGACCAGAGACCTCAGCAATTGCACCAATTGACCCCTCCCATCAGGAGCAGCCCTCCAAGTGTGGTCAAAGAGCCCTGAATAACATATTAGTGGCTCCCCCTAGCGGCAGATCAAGCAACCACAGAAGCACACACACCGAGGCTTGTGAGCACCAGCTGCAATTTATCTTGCCCTCACCACCACTGTAAGGGGGAACAGGGTCCAAATAATGCCCAGGAGTGGCAAGGCCCCTTCCAAAGATAGGGACATTTGTATTCTCCATCCAGGGGACCAAAGCCTACCACAGAGACATCAGATTACCTGGGTAACAGGCTCCTCCATGCAAACTATAATCAATGATAGAGAGGGCAACCCCATAGCTTAACATAGTGCCTTCCATCTCAAGCTATTAGAGGGCAATGGAGTCATACCCACAAGTGCAATCCACCAGGCTGGGAGCTTAAGCTGAGGGACCAAACTCACTAGTCTCTATTGGCAAGAGGTGAAGACAACAAGTAAGAGGTAACCCAACTTGCTAAAATACCTCTAAGGCAATAGAGGACCAGTGCACCTCTCCCCAGCCCTGTCAAGGAACGACCCTCAGGGACTTGGAGATAGGGCCATAAACCTGTCCCAGCACTCCAGTTCTTGATCAAGTTGTCTGCTGAGAAAGAATCAGTAAAAGAACACAGGAAACATGAAAGATCAGAGAGAAAAGTCATCCACAAAAGAAATCATTAGATCATCAACAAGAGACACCAACTTAAATGAAATAATTAAAATGGCAGAGGAAGGATTCTGAATATGGATTGTAAGATAACTCAATGGAATTGAAGAGAAAATAGAAACCCAACACAAAGAAGCCACAAGAACAATACAGGGAATGAATGAAAAATTCTCCAAAGAAATTGAAGTTTTACAAAAGAACCAAACAGAAATACTGGAAATGAAGTAGGCATTCAAGGAACTGCAAAACCATTGGAAAGCTGTGGATCATGTAGAGGATGGGGGGATCATGCAGAGGAAAGGATCTCAGAGCTTGAAGATAATGCCTAGGTGCTAAACAAATCAGATGAAGAAAAAGAACACAGAAGTAAGAGACATGAACAAAACATACAAGAAATGTGGGATTATGTAAAGAAACCAAACATAAGAATTACAGGCATCCTGGAGAGAGAAGAAGAAAATACACAAGGGCTGAAAAATCTATTTCTTGGAATAATAGAGGAAAACTTACCTGGTCTGGCCAGAAAGCTAGATATCCAAGTACAAGAAGCACACAAAACTCCTGAGAGACTCAATATGAAAAAGCAATCACCATGTCACATAGTTATTAGGCTGGCAAAAGTAAACACGAAAGAGGCAATCCTTCAAGCTGTAAGACAAAAACAGCAGATAACCTATGAAGGAAAACCTATCAGACTAACTGCAGATTCTCAACTGAAATCTTATAAGCCAGAAGGAACTGGGGACCCATCCTCAATCTTCTAAAACAGAGTAATGGCCAACCTAGAATTCTTTACCCAGCAAAACTAAGCTTCATTTATGAGAGCAAAATAAAGACTTTCCCAGACAAACAATAGCCGATGGAATTTGCAAAGACCAGACTTGCCCTGCAGGAAGTACTCAGACCTACATTATACACTGAATAGCGCAATAGACACTCACCAAAGTAAAATCACTCAAGAGTTAAAGTCCAGAACCCTGATTCCACAGTGGCTCGAGAGATAAAACAAAACAATAAGAATTTATTTAACAGTAGGAAGAGAAATGAAAAAGGAGAGGTCACTACAGACACCACGGAAATACAAAACATTATCTTTGAATACTATAAAAATCTATATGCCCAAAAACTACAAAACGTGGAGAAAATGGACAAATTCTTAGAAACACATAAATTCCCTAGGCTCAATCAGGAAGAAATAGAATTCCTGAACAGACCAATATCAAGCACAGAAATTGAAGCAGCAAGTAAAAATCTTCCAAAAAAAAAAAGTCCCGGACCAGAAGGATTCACACCTGAATTTTACCAAACCTACAAAGAAGAACTCATACCTATACTGCAGAAGTTATTCCACAACATTGAGAAGGATAGTATCTTCCCCAATTTATTTTACGAAGCCAATATCACCTTGATACCAAAGCCAGGAAAGGACACAACAAAACAAGAAAACTACAGATCAATATCCCTCATGAATATAAACACAAAAATCCTTACCAAAATCTTAGCAAACAGAATTCAACAGCACATCAAAAAAAATAATTCATTGTGACCAGGTGGGCTTTATCCCAGAGATGCAAGGATGGTTCAATATATGCAAATGTATGCATGCAATTCACCACATAAATAAAAGCAATAACAAAAATCATATGATTTTCTCAATAGACGCAGAAAAAGTATTTGACAAAATCCAGCACATTTTTATGATAAAAACTCTAACAAAATAGGTATAGATGGGACATACATTAAAATTATTAAAGTCATATACTATAAACCCACAGCCAATATCATACTGAATGGGGAAAAATTGAAAGCATTTCCATTTAGAACTGGAACCAGACAAAGTTGCCTACTATATCCACTTCTATGCATCATAGTGCTGGAAGTTCTTGCCAGAGCAATCAGACAAGAGAGGGGAATTAAGGGTGTCCATGTGGAGGCAGAAGAGGTTAAGCTCTCACTCTTTGCTGACGATGTGATATTATATCTAGAAAATCCCAAGGATTTAGCCAAGAGACTCCTGGAATTGATAAATGAATTGAGTAAAGTCTCAGGATACAAAATCAATGCACACAAATCAGTGACATTCATATACACTAGTAATAGTCAAGCTGAAAATCAAATCAAAGGCACAACACCTTTTACAATAGCATCAAAGAACATTAAATATTTAGGAATAATATTTAATGAAGGAGATGAGAGACATATATAGGGAGAACTATGAAACACTGAGAAAAGAAATTGTAGAAGATGTAAACAGATGGAAAACCCTACCATACTCATGGATTGGCAGAATCAATATTGTTAAAATGCCCATACTACCTAAAGTGATCTACAGAATTAATGCAAGCACTATCAAAATACCATCATCATTGTTTACAGATCTAGAAAAAATAATTCTACATTTCATATGGAACTAGAGAAGGCCTCGTATAGCCAAAGCAATTTTAAGCAAAAAGAATAAATTGGGAGGCATCAGTTTACCAGCTGTCAAGCTTTACTACAAGGCTATAGTAACCAAAACAGCATGGTACTGGCACAAGAAGAGAGAACAGGTCTTTGGAACAGGTCTGAGAACCCAGATATAAAACCATCCTCATATTGTCATCTAATCTTTGACAAGGCAGACTAAAATGTACATTGGGAAAAAGAGTCCCTATTCAATAAATGGTGCTGGGAAAACTGGATAACCACGTGCAGAAGATTGAAACTGGATCCCTACCTCCCACCTCTCACAAAAATCAACTCACGATGGATAACAGACTTAAACCTAAGGTGTGAAACCTTAAGAATTCTGGAAGAAAGTGTTGAGAAAACTCTTATAGACATCAGCCTTGGCAAAGAATTTATGAAGAAGACCCCCAAAGCAATAACAGCAGCAGCAAAAATAAATAAATGGGACCTGATCAAATTAAAATGCTTCTGCACAGTCAAGAAAACTGTCATTAGTGCGAATAGACAACCTAGAGAATGGAAGAAAATGTTTGCATGCTATGCATCTGATAAAAGGCAGATAACAAGAATCTATATAAAACTCAAGAAAATTAAAAAGAAAAAATAAAACAACCCCATCAAAAAGTGGGCAAAGGACATGAACTGAAAATTTTCATAAGAAGACAGAATAATGGTCAGCAAACATATAAAAAAGGGCTCAACATCTCTAATCATTAGGGAAATGCAAATCAAAACCACAATGAGATATCCCCTAACTCCAGTGAGAATGGCCTTTACCAAAAAGTCCCAAAACGACAAATGCTAGCGTGGATATGGAGAGATAGGAACACTCTTACACTGCTGGTGGGACTGCAAATTAGTACAACCCCTGTGGAAAGTAATTTGTAGATATCTCAAAGAGCTAAAAATAGAAATACCATCTGATCCAGAAATTCCACTACTAGGCATCTACCCAAAGGAAAAAAAGACATTCTATATAAAGACATCTGCACTCGAATGTTTATGGCAGCACAATTCACAATTGCAAAGATATGGAGACAACTCAAGTGCCCATCAATACATGAGTGGATTAATAAAATGTGATATATGTATACCATGGAATACTACTAACTACAAAAAACAATGGTGAACTAGCACCTCTTGTATTCTCCTGGATAGAGCTTGAGCCCATCCTTCAAAGTAAGGTATCAAAAGAATGGAAAAACAAGCACCAGATGTACTCGCCATCAAATTGGTACTAACTGATCAACGCTAAGGGTGCTTACATAAAAGTAATACTCACTGGGTGCCGGTCAGGTTAGGGGGGAATTAGTGGGGGTGGGTAAACTCACAACTAATGGATGCAGTGTGCACTGTATGGGGGAAGGGCAAGCTTGTAGCCCTGGCTTGGGTGAGGCAAAGGCATTATATGTAACCAAAATGTTTGTACCCCCATAATATTCTGAAATTAAAAAAAATCAGTAAGTGGAAAATAGTTTCCAAAATAATATATACAGTATTATATTATTTATTAACTACAAAGATACACACAAAAAAGACTAGGACATATTAATTATCTTCTTTTAATTTTAGTTGTATTCAAAAGCTTT
Organism: Avahi laniger; assembly: GCA_963575035.1. NCBI lineage: Eukaryota > Metazoa > Chordata > Mammalia > Primates > Indriidae > Avahi > Avahi laniger. Next base: position 9,651 of record CAUYSK010020616.1, read on the forward strand.
CAAAGTTTTAGTCTTATCCTATGGCTTTGGGGGAACTCTTTAAGGAAAAAAAAAAGCCCTTCTGGTTCCTCAAAAGAGCCAAGATCTTGACTACCTTTTAATATTAATGATCATTATCTCAGAGTTAGGAATGATATAGATTTTTTTCTTTATGCTTTTCTGTATTTTCCAAATTTTCCATACTAATCCAATATTACTCTTGTTAGACAAACAAGGGAAAACGCATTTAAAAAAACCCAAAATCACTGCTTTCTTTTTCTTCAGAGTTTCACCTAACTCTCTTTTAGATGATGGGCAAACAAGTATCTCTCAGTTTGATGTTCCCATAAAGCTGTTAACTTAGAATAGCTTCCTGGGTCAATGGTTTGCATTTCCAGTAGAGTTTTCATAGAAAGAGCCAGTACCCAAGTGAATATGTGCCAAAAATTATAGATAATTTGATTTTCTTCATTTAAGTGAGCAAACATGTTCTTCATAACTCAATACACTACTCACAAACTGCCCCAGGCAATGATTAGAGAGGAGCCTTAGTTCCATAGAGCCCAGATGAGCAGCACGTGGAGCCCCTAGATTTTTCAGATACACTGAATGCTTTCTTCACAGTCTGATACCTTTGGGGAATGCTAATGAAAGCCACCGTCTTGCAACTCACTTCTTTACAACTGTAAAGGGGTAAACTGTGAAACTAGCAGGATCCTCTACACAAATTAAATAGATTCTCTTGTAGGTCCCATACTTTCTGCCTCAGAAAATCAGCATTTGCATTCAGACAACACATTTATTAAGATAAGTAGACTATGTTGGGGTATTAGTGAAACTATAAGTGCTTATTTGCTAAGTCTATAAAAGTCAAGTATTTCATCGATCTAGTAATTTGTCTATTAGAAAATATCAACCTAGAAATATGAGAAAATATAGCCAGGCTTATCTCTTTTTCAGTCTGAGTTGTATTCAAAGCCTTCAAAGTTTTAGTCTTATTCTACAGTTTAAGCACAGAAGTTTTGGGGGAACTCTTTAAGGAAAAAAGTCCTCTGGCTTCTGAAAAGAGTCAAATAATATCAAAACATTCTCTTTCTCATACTGATATTCCTCTCCGCTAACACTTTAGAGTTTTACTTCTCAAGGATTTTAAAGAAAGGCAGTGGAACATGACATTTTGGGTTTTGGCATTGAGATTCCTGGGAAGCCAGTTTCCTGAGCACTTGACAAAGTGTAGTTACCAAGCCCTTGGACCTAAGGTAATTTGCCTCATAAGATCCATCTTGTCACCAGCCCAGGCAACCCCCTTCCCCGGCTACTCCAAACAATCTTTACATTGAAAATAAAATAATTTTTTCTAAATTAGAAAAGTATATAGATTTTGGAGGCAGATGGACTTGGATTTCATTTTCGGTTCTTTTTCATATATTATATTAAACTGTTGTGATGACGGATAGCAGTGAAATTGATGATTCCTGGTAGAAAATGGTCAGTAAGAGGCCCTGTGGGCTTAGCAGAGTCCTGCCATGAGCTAGTGGCCTCCTGACCTCATCTCCCTTTGATTATTTGATGTTGTTCTTAAAAGTGATTTGATTTCACCTGCTGGTTTCACACACCTCCTGATCACCCTCCTAAATATCCCCGTTCACTTTCTCACACAGTCCTAAATCTCAGTTTACTCAACTGCAAAATCAGGAGGATGAAACCCACCTTACTCTGCTGTTGAGAAGATCAAATCTGGCTCATGCTAATCTCTCCAGCTACCACTTCTGGTACCTGCACTGTCTTCCTCTTTCACCTTCCACTCACACCCCACCTCATAGGCCTTTTCCTTTGCCTGGATGTTCTTCCCACTTCTCCTTGCTTGGCTAATTTGCCCTCAGATTAGAAGCCACCTGCCCCAGAAAGTCTCTCTAACCATACCTTACCACCATCACCACTGCTAAGACTGGATTAGAACTGATTCCAAAGCATTGTGAACCTGGCCTGTGATGGCACTTAGTATACTACATTGTAACCGTGGGTTTATCTGTCTCCCCTTCTAGTCTGTCCTGTAAATGATGGCAGGCCCTGTACCTCATTCATGATTGTCACCCTAGGATCTACAGTGCCAGGTACAGAGTACATGTTCAATCAATATTTACCAAATAGATAAATAAATAATATATGCAACATTCCTAGAAGATGGCTCAATAAATATTTGTTAAATAAATTCATAACGTATGCGTAACTCCTAGAAGACTGTTGGCACACTGGACGAGCTCAACATTGGAGGGTGTGATTATGAGGTTGGGAGGCAAACCCGTAAGAAGGCTGACTCCAGAAGTGACATGAATTCTTGGCCAGAAGATCCAAAACATGAAGCTACATTCTGATATACACAAACTCTCTGGAAGCGGAACTCAGAGAAATGAACAGTGGGGAATGTTTGATTATTGCTTGTAAGATTTCTGCCTGTTTTAAAGCCCAAAGTGTATGGGTTTTGGATTTTATTTTTTATTTATTTTTTATTTTTTTGTTATCTTATTCCAGTGGGTAAGGCAATTGCCAATTAAAGATGTAGATGTGTCTGTTAACGTAAGAGAGCTATGTGTTACATCAATGTCATTGCCACGATCGTCTTTGGCACTTTATCACCTTTGATCCTCTGGACAGTTCTAGAGGTTCATTTATTGTCCTTACTTGACAAATGGAAAAACAGAGGCTCAGAGAAATTGACTCACATAGGATCACATACAATAAATCTGGAAAGGGATGTCAAATCAGGCCCCACTGATTACAAATCTCATTCTCTTCCCATCCTTATTCCACCTGAAAAGAAGTAAAAATGTCCGTGCCCCTCCCCTTTTTCATTGCTCTCAGGGCACTCGGGGTGTATTACGAAGATTATGTGACTTTTACAGATAGAGGGCAAATGAGATGTGAAGATCTGAAAGGTGATATGGCCTGTTCAAGGTTTACCAGTGTTTGCTCTTTCAGTGAGCTCAAGGGCTTTATTTCCATTTACATCATGAGAAATCAAAAGGCTTGTTCTCACCCTTGCTGGTAACACGCGTTTGTACAACATCCCTGGCAGTCAAAGAATTTCTTTTATAGGCACACTCACTTTGGGCAGTGCCTTCCCCACTGCAAGGTCATAAAACTGTCAGGGCCCCATTTAATGTCACTTCCACCTCACCCAGCTATAATTCACCACTTTAATTAAATTAACTCTGTGCTCTCACTGGGAAGCCACACCCTACCTTTCAACTGTCACCTTCCACTTTCCGGAAGTACCACAGTAATTTCTACCCATGCCTAACAACTGCTAGATGACCAGATCTACAGTATGGTGTCAAAATGCCTCCCACTCCCCAGAGCTGGTCATACTAACGACCCTTATGTAGCAAGTGCACAACAGACATTCCTGTTAAAGGCTCTCTCATAAAAAAAGATTCCAGATAGTAGGCCAGTGAAGTGAAAAAAGAAAAAAAAAGTGGACACACTGCGGATATAGTCCTAGCCAAGCCACCGTCCCACTGCACTCTGAATCTATCCCATCTAACATTTCCATTCCCTGTCTTGGACATTTGGACAGTTAGCTGACATTCTGGCTCTGTGTGCCTTCGGTGTCCACCTTCTCTACAGAGGCACCGACAACCATTGCTGCATCTCCTCCCTGCATCCAGATCGGCTTAACTCACCTTGTGGTTGTAAGCCAATTAAATGAACACCTATAAACTGAGAGATAATAACACCCTGAAAAGATAAACTAATTAATAATGATAACAATGAGAGGGCAGTCAAAATAATACCTGTGGTTATGTAGTGTATGTCATTTGAGAAATAGGAGGTGAGCCATTAATGCCTCCTCATGAATCCTCCCTACACTTTCATGAGAGAGGAAAGAGCATAGGGTAGTTATGAAAATGCCGATTTGGGACAAGGTTAATCAAGGAAGAATTACTGGAGAAGGGGAAGGTCTGAAAAATATAATGACTTTGGAGATGAAAGCTGACGGGTGTTCCTGGGCATCCGCTTGGCCAGCGTCTGTGTCCAGTCTGGACAGTGGAAACAGGCCTAATGCTGCTGCTGGGCTCCCACGTTAATGTGCTTTTTCCTACTCAGGGCTTCTGTTCTTTTGTAATTACCCGAGCTCTTAGTTTCCCAAAGATGTCATAATGTGTATTAATAACCATTATTTTTTAAAGGATTACATTCGCATAGCACTAGGTCAATTACAAGAAATGAGATTTCTTTAACTACATAGGATTTTTTCAAAACCTTTAATATGCTAATATGCATAGTGGATGTCCCAGAGGAATATATATTAGGTTGAACCATTCGAAATTACCATTTTTATAGGCCAACAACAATTGAGCATTGGCAATTTCATCTGGTCCAACCTAATATTATTCAGCACTTCCAAATTTGTGTGACTAGAGAACTCCTCTGGGGAAAACTTGGTTGCGGTATCATTGTCTCAGAACTCACTTTGGGAACCACTGTCTTAGTTAGTTAAATACAAAGCCTGTTAAGTGCTTGAGTCATGTGCGCTACTTGGACTCGATGCTCAGATTGAACTGAATTATGGGTTAAGCAGAATGGAAGGACCTCTGAAAGACAGATGGGGGAATCTCACCAGGCCTTGGGGCTGGGTTTCCAAGAAGGGCGGCCCAATAAGGCATTACCCAATCTAATAAAAGGGGCAAAATGCACGTGACTATATAGAATTACAACTATTGCAGTATTAAGAAGCAGAATTCTTTTAACTGTAAAGTTGTTTTAAATTTTAGTTTTAATACATGAAGTTTCAATGGAAAAAGCAGTGTATAAATAAGCACACACTATATTAATGTTTATGTAAAAGTTATTTGCAATTGGGCTTGAAAAGAGCAAACACCAAAAAAGAAAGTAATCATTTACAAGGATAGAACTATGGATGACTTTTGGTTTTCTCTTTTCAAATCTCCTTAAATGTTATTATACTGTTTCACACACATACACCACACATACATACACACACACACACACACACACACACAAAATCCTCCCAGTTACTCATTACAGTTTGAGGCTATACCAGAATGTCCTCTGAGAAGATCCCAGTGTACACCTCCCCAGTCTTTCCAGGAGGGAGGGTAGTATCAAGGAGAAAATGACCTTCAGCCAGGACTTTTCTATTAATAAATTATGTCCCTCGGGCCTCCTCATTGAGCTAGAGAGAATCAAAGACCTAAGGGACAGGTAAAGCATTACCCTTTGAAGAGCCGCCGCCCTGCCTCCTCACCTAGGTGAAGCTCACCTTCATAGATCCCCAAACCTACAGGCATTTCCTGCACTCAATGGCTTCTTTCCAAAGTTTGAGTTTAAGTTGGTTATTTGAAGTTTGGAGTAGGCTCCTATAGCCACACTATTTATAAATGATGATTACCTTTCTCAGCAGGCCTCAAACCTGTTGAAGTCCAATGTTCAAAAAATACCATACATTTATAAAGGGAAAGAAAAATAGTAGAAAACACTCCTATCATAAGCAATTAAAATTATAGTATGGAATGCACTTCGCGAGCTACCTTGGGGGCTCTAGCTCCCATTTAAAAAGCTGTGTTCATGGGAAAATGTCTTCCTACTTTGGCTTAGGATACTGTCCCAACAGCCCCTCAACAGCCTGCTGGCGGAGGGTGAGGCTATCATTGTCCTGGAGAATTGCTCTGTCCAGGCCTTTAGGCAAAGCCTGGCCTACAGGAGACACTGCCAGTACAGCAGCATCACAGAGCAGCTGACCAGAAAACCAGGGTAACTGAGGAGCATCTCTTCCTCCTCAGGGCTTGCAGGGGAATCCCTCTGTGTAAGGGATATTCTGGAGTCCTGATCTCCCCCATTTTCCCATCTCCATCCCACTCCCTAATGCAGCCTTGTTCCTAGGCTCCAGGCCAGCAGCGATTTGCAAGCCCAGTCCCAACATTCCTTGCATACTGTCCTCCTGAAGGAGCTGGCATGAGTAAGTTCCCAAGAGACAGAGCTCTTCTACAGGGAAGCTGTAGAGAGCTGGCCCCAAGGCAAAGGTAACCATGGCAGAGGGCTTGAAAACTTGGCTGGCTTCTGCTAAACTGCCATGACCCTGTATTAAGTTCATTAGACAAAGATCCCCTGACCTAAGGCCATTAGAATAACACCATGACTTTCCCATCAAGCCTTGCTTCTTCTCTCTTAGCTGCAAAGAGAATCTCCAAGACTTGATCTCTCTTTAAAAAGGAAGAAAGAAGTAAGCATGTTCTCTGGACAGTTGGAAGCTGAAATCAAAGATCAGCTTCTTGCCTGGAGCAACTTCTTGACTAATTCTATCCTGCTTCAGGGCTTTCTGCCAAGACCTGTCTGGAAATGCCAAGCTTTAAGGGCATATGGCTGGGGCTCTTCTGGATTCTAAAAGAAGTTCCCTCCCACGCAGCACTTGCTATTACATGACTTACCCTATTATGCATTGTAGGACTTTATGAAGTTTATGGCAGTTGCTTTAAAGGACAATTGTCCCTATGCAGTTATATTCTGTTCTTGGACCCCGAGGTCTTTTGGCAAACAGTAGAGTCAATCATCAAATATAGGGAGTGAATAAAAGGATATGTCCTTATACCAGAGGCAGGTCCCCTGTCTTCAAAGCCTGGTGGGGCAGCGAAGGAGGAAAGTTGCTACAATCAGACCAGGTATAGAGAAGCAGAGGCCAACTCCAAGGGACTAGACCAGTGTACAGGGTGAGCGGGAGAACCAGCAAATCATCAGAGGGTATTGTCATGGAAACCAAGAGAGAAACAGAGGCCAACTCCAAGGGACTAGACCAGTGTACAGGGTGAGGGGGAGAACCAGCAAATCATCAGAGGGTATTGTCATGGAAACCAAGAGAAGAAAGTGTTTCAGGAAGGAGGTAGCAGGGACATCTGTGTTGAATGCTGCTGTGAAGACAAGTAAGATAAGAACAGTGAAGTAAACATTGAATTTGGCAACATGGAGGTGATAAGAGGCATTGATGAGCAATATCTTGATATAGTAGGAACAAAATCCAACTAGAGTAAATGGGAGGAGAAAAAAATAATAGAAGAATATGTGGTTTACAACAAGTGTCTGCTAAGTGCATTATATGTCTTAGCTCACATAATTCTCACAACAATTTTATTATGTAGATTCTAATAAAATTCCCAAATTACCAATGAGGAAGCAGGCACAGAAAGGGTAAATAATGTGGCCAAGGCCACAGATAGAAAGTGGCTGAGCTAGGATTGGATGGACGCCAGCAGCCTGGCTCCAGTCTGCTCTGGGAACCACCACATCACACTCCCTCTACAACGCTGGGAAACTAACACGGTCACTCACTGTAGACAACACTCACAGCAAGTTTGCTGAGAAGGGGGAAAGAGAAACGAGGTGGGTAGTCAGACAGGTTGTGAGCCTGAGAGAGGGTTTTTCTTTTAAGATAGAAAATCCTGGCACACGAGTTGCATGCTGACTGGGATAATAGATGTGTGGAGGGGAGATTTATGATGCCAGTGGGAGGAAGTGCTCATGACTTGGGAGATGAGATGGCTCCAGGGCACAGAGGGGTTGACCTTTGGTGGGAGCTGGACAAATCCTCTAGTACCAGGAGGGGAGGAGAGGAAAAGGGCAACGTAGCAGGTAGCTTTGACAGTGAAAAGATGAAGCAGTACCTGTCTGCTGGCTTCTATTTTCCCAGTGAGGGATGAAGCAAGATAATCACCTGAGACCGGGGTGGGGAGAAGGGATGGGGGTTGCATGAGGATTGAGGAGAGAAGAGAGGCGCTAAATGGCTATTCTGGGGGTGGAGGTGCCAAGAAAACACAATGAGGAAGCAAGACAGGAAGCTAAAAGAGACAATTCAATACCCTTAAATTTTATGGACGCTCTCTTTGTCTCTCAAATCTTTCATGGTTTTTGTTCTATGAAATTTTTCATTATAAATCTGCAGAAAAAGAAAGAAATTGTCTGCTGTTTCCCATCACTGCCGCACCGGCAGTCGAAGGAACACATTTGGAAGTGACGTGATAGTAAATCTGAAGCATTCCGGGCAGACGGTTTGGGATTGTGGAGGAGAAATATAACCTGGGTTTCTTACTATAGAAACTTCATGGTTTTTCCTCTGTTTTCATCAAGACCCATCTGTTGCTCTTTAGCATATTTCTTAAAGAGAAATGTGGAATGATAAACGATCGCAGGTGAGATTTGTATCTACCTAAATTAAATCCTTGCACTTTTCCTGAGGAAAGAGGAACCCAGAGAGACAGAGCTTCTTGAACTTCAGCATGGCTCAGAATCAACTGGAGGGCGATTTAGGTTCTGATTTAGTAGATCTGAGTGGGGGGGTCATGCGAATTTGCATTTCTAACAGTCCCCAGGAGAAGCTACTGCTGCTGGTCAGGAGACCACACTTTGAGTACCGAGTTGGAAGAGGGGGAGGCCTTGGAGTCCGTCCATTTCAGCACATTAGGTGGCAGAGGGTTTTCCCGCAGTTCACAGAACAAGGTCTAGAAAGACGATATCTTCAGTCTACTGGAATCCCAGAAGATTCTGGACAGAAAGTTTCCTTAAACCCAGCTGCTATTGTTGGACTTGTCATTCCTCTCCCTCCCCGCAAGTCATTTTGTTATTCTGTAAAAACACTGGAGGGAATAATTTATATGAGTAATTAACACAGAAAGTGCTAACTATACAAGACACTGCTCTGGGCTCTTTATGTGTATTAACTCATTTCATCTCCGCAACAGCCCTATGAGCTAGGTACTGCTGTTAACATCCAATTTACTGATGAGAAAATGAAGACACGGAGAGGTTAAGTAGCTTCCTTGGGTCACTCAGCTAGGAAGTGGAGAGCTGGAACACATACACACACTATCTCCATTCCCATATTCTTTCCACTTCTTCCTATGTCAAAATTTAATATGGATGAAGCTTTGTTCTCTCAGGTTTGGGGATCCTTGATGCTTGAGTAAAATGTAGTCTGCTGGGGTTCAATAGTTTTTAACTAGGGTCCCTGGGCAATGTAAAATCATCGACAAGCCCCGTTCTGTTCCTTAACTGCATGACCCTCGGGCAAGCTGCATACTTTATTTTGATTATTCCGTCAATAAAATGATGGGTGTTCTGACTTCTTGAATTTTCATAGCTCTGAAAGCATATAGTTCTTACTGGGCTTCACCCTCCTCTTACTCCTGCACTCATTCATCTAGAGCAGTTGCCTGAAACAGCATAGACCACCACCATGGGCTCCAGAATTCCAGGGACAGCTCCCTCTTTGGCCAGCTAGGAATTCTTCTGCTGCGGCAGTCACTGTTCACTGAGGAAGTGAGTTTTTGCCAGTAATGAGAGGTTCTGCTTTACGTGGCAGTAGCGTAAGCAGAGCTGATTAGAAGGGTAATTTTCTAATGAAAGTCAGTGTAGAGGACTAGGTAGTCACTTCTCGGTTCCTGCCATCGGCTGTCTGGAAGACACTGAGCAAGTTATCTTACTTCAACGTTTGCATCTATGAAATGGACATAATTAGGAATGTGAGGCAGTTTAGCTAATTAGCCATTACCAAGTACTTGGTCATAGTTGCATAGCTCCAACTGCCCCTTGAGGCTGTTGTTTTTGGTGTCAGCAGTGCCTCATCAGAAATCTGGACATTGAGCTGGTCCACACTAGGACCTCCCAGACTCACCTCACCCCCGTCGAAACTCCTCACCACTACCTTTTAATGCTCAGTACTGACCGAGCCAGACATTTAATAAGGAGTCTAAACCCTAGCATCCTCAGGTTTAGAGAAGGATGTGTCTCAGACTCATGAACAAAAGGTGGGGTGGACTTAATTTTTTTTCAAAACAAGAATCTGGAAAACCCTATGAATATTTTCCAGAGTTTTGGAAAAGTTAACTGCCATTAAGAGAACCTAGAGGCAATTGATCCAAAGTATCCCCTTACTAGAGCATCTATTTCAGGGACAGAAGAACAGTGGAATTGCAGAATTGA